>CAEGAD010059889.1:0-15013 GCA_903067055.1 Poeciliopsis paucimaculata
AAAACTCACTTTGGGGGAATGTCTAAAGTTTAATTTTTACAAAAATTACTGGGTTCTGTCTTTTAAAATTTTCCCCCCTGAAAAAAAAAAAAAAAAAAAAAAAAAAAAAAAAGCACTGACAGCCATAGTTTGTGTCATGTTTGTTAATTTTGTATTCTGGGCCTGAGTATGTGTGTGTGGTGGATAAGTCTTGCTGATGGTGATCAGTCCTCACGATGCCAAACCGGCTGTCAGTCAGCCAGCAAACAGAAAACGAATCTCTAACAAGCTTTACTTCTAACCAGCTGTCAAATCTGAAAGGCTGAACAAGTTTGCTCACATAAGTGGGATAACATTTCCATTTGTGAACCTTTAAAGGAATATTTAAAATTACTAAAAGTGGGGTCCTTTGGGATAGTTATTAGTAGTTAGTATCTTATTTGTGGGAAGATAAAGATGTCGTTGCAATTTTCTAAACTAGTTTAAACTATTTTTGCTACGTTAGGTATTATGTTTTACTTTTATTTTATTTTCCTGGATTTGTTGACTTTTTTTAGATTTTCATAAGTTCAACTGGATTGATGCAAAAGGCTTAAAATTAATTTATAGCATTTTTTTCATGTTTTCCAAACTAAATATGAGTCTGTTTAGCATTTTAATGCACTTTTGTTTATTTTTCTTACATGTCTATTTTATTGTAATTTCTATTTTTTTACTTTTTAATCCACAGAATTCAAAATTTATTAAAAAAAATTGTTATTTACAGGGCAAATTTGTGTAAGAGGAGGCAAACAATTATTTTTTAACAGTGATGTTTTAACAATCATATTTTACTTTTTAAGGGGTTACAAATTTCTGAATACTTATTTAAGATAAGAACAGAAATAAATAACTGGGTTAGTTGAAAAACCTGTTATGTAATATTTTAAGGCAATATTTGAACGGTGATTTTTGTGTCCAAAGAACATATGTGGAGTACAAATATTTCAAACTGCAATCAATCCAAAAGTTTCATCTGAATTTTCTACTGAAATCTTCTGCACACTTCTTTTCCCCACCAAATTTCATTGAAATTCAATAGACACATATCTCACACCTGCTTTGGCTCTTAATTTTGGGTAAGGAAAAATATAGGTGACAAATTACAAAGAAAAAAAAAAACTACTTTGGGTTCAGAGGAGGAAGTTAGAAACCGTTGAGTCAGAGTGAAGCCAGGGCTTTGTGTAAGGTGGCGACGACTTGAGAATAAAAGAATACATAAGAAAAAAGAGATGGCTGACTGGTCCCCTTTAATTAAAAGATGATAAGTGGCTGTGCCGCTGTTACTCCAATTTGTTTGTTACATAGTCTTTGAATAATTAAGGTGCAAATAGTGTGGTGGGGTTCTTTTAAAATCCTGATAGTGATTATTTTAAATTGCTTGGCATTCATTCATCATGTCCAATGAATAGTTTTTAGAGAATAAAAGAAGCTCAAGCATGGATTACACAAGTTCTTTAAAAAGAGAATGCAGTCATGTGAAAAATATAGCACACCCTATGAAAGCCCGTGTGTGCGTATGTGTGTGTTTTACATATTTGGAAATGTGGATATTTAATGTTAATTAGCAATGCTGAAAAAACATGTTAAGTGAAGATGTGTAAAATTGCAGAAAGATTAAAAACATTAGGTTCACGTGATTAGACAGAATTTGAATGTGAAAAGTGAAAGTTTGTTTCTTCAGAATGAAACAGAACAAGTTTAATGTTGACGGTGGGAAACATTTGGTCCGTAACAAAAACATAAGTTTGCTGGAGAGAGAGAGAGTAGACAAAGATCAGCGCAACATTGTTCTTTTAACAAATGAGCCTAAAATCGACTCATTTACAAACCAGAACACAAAAACACATAATAACCAAAATATTTACATCTTATAATTCTTCCCACTAAGTGTTTGAAAGAATCTAAATTTATTAGCATAAAAGGCACAGGGTTACTGTTGTAGTATTAAGTTTTATCCAGAGATTTTCATTGAAAAGTGTAATTTGCACAGTTGCACAGTGGGGCAGTAATTATGTATCACTGTGTTGTACTGATGATTGCATTTCAACAGGTAAAGATTTCAAAGGTCACAAGACACAGTTCACTGTCACTTTAGGCAGACACCATACCTGTGTAGGTTTGCTATTTGCTCTCTAACAAAACCTCACAGGCTGTCTCAAAACAGCTGGATTTATTTTGACTCTAAACTACCCAGCAGTCAACTCTTTCTGCTATTTAGATGATTTCTGAGGACGATTTGTCCCAACTGGTTGTATTTAGGTACATCAGAGTAAATGGAGATGAAGAGCAACGCATACCACAGCTTTTCATATCTATTTAAATATATACAACTCTGGAAAAATGAAGCGCCCACTGCACCGAACCCCATTGAAACCTCTGGTTATTCCATCAAATACTGATTTCTGAATTCTTCCTGAATTAAAACATTAGTATTGTTGTTTCTAAATGAATATAAACTTGTTTGCTTTACTTTACTTGAGGTCTGAAAGCACTGCATATTTTTTTGTTATTTTGACCATTTCTCATTTTCTGCAAATAAATCAATAATTTTGCAACCACAAGCACGACCAAAATCAATGTGTCAATGTCCCAGTTTCTGTTTTACATTTTACATTTACATGGGAAAGATCAGAACCAAACTAGTGAACTTTAAGTTTTACTGATTTCATTCTATTGCACAATGAAATGGATTTGACATATTTCCATATTTCTATTTAATATTCATTTTTAAATAGCTTTTCCCTCCAATTTTATTTGCAAATAAAAAAAAAATCCATTCTTTTCTATACATGTCATGTTTTTGCACTGCTTTGATTTGTAGATCACATAAAATCCCTCATTTGCACAACAGCAAAGACTCCACATAAACAATGTACAGACACGTACTAAACTATGTTTATGAAAAAAACTTTTTTGGATGATATTGGATTGTGTGTGCTTTTCTTTTCTACACCAGCCTTTTCATTCTTCGTTTGCCTTACTCTCTATATGACAGCTAAGAAGCCAGTTGTGACAGCGCTAAACTTTAATTGCCATGGGAGGTGAACCATTGATTTTATTCCTCTCAACTTTGACTCCTGTGATGTGTGCCACTGCACGGGGGATCAAGAGGCGTCACCAGCACAGAGGGATCAAGCCGAGACAGGCAAAGCAGGTAAAAAAGGAATCAGTCAAACAATAGACAGAGATGTAAGCGGACCAAGGAACAATATAAAAAACAGGTAATAAGAGACAGCAGAAAAAGAGTTGATGAAAGCAAAGTGGTTGGTTAAGTCACGCTTTGTGTTTGCTTTTCTTTTGCCTGTTGATCAAGACTTTCTCTTTGCTGCTTCTGAACAGCAAAGCAAATGAAATGAAAGCAGAAAGTAAAATCACTGAAACCATGATTATTGACACATTGACATGTTCTGCTGATGTTATAATTATGTTATTATGTTAGTGCGGCACGAAAACAGACATTCATCCACTGCACAGTCACAACCAGCAGGTGGCGTTACACTACATCATGGTTATTGGATTTATGCTTCAATACATCTAATGTAAAAATAAGAGGATAACTACAGATTAGAAGAAAAAACATTATACTGCATGTAACACAGTGGTGGAAATGTGATGGCACCAAAACCTGGACTACTTGTCATTTTTGTTTCAACTGTGAATTATGCTCTTTGCCAAAAAAATCCACCATCGGTTTGTGACTTTTAGATTAAACAATTTCATAAAGATCCAAACACATTAGTAAAAACTATGAAAAGTAAAACATAAGGTTTTGGAGTGGCCTACTCAAAGTTCAGACATAAATCTGCCATGATTTTAAACAGAGTTTTTATGCTTATAATATGCCTAAATAAAACAATTTTGCCACAAGTGGGTCAAAATTTCTCCACAGCTATGTAAAGTAATAACACTTGATGGCAGTTGTAAAGTTGATGGATGTTGAAGTTTGATCTAAAACAATTAAGTATGACAAAAAAATATAATGGGAAATTTGCAAGGGGTTCTTTCACATGACTGTACAATACAAATCACATAATGATCAGACGTAACCTAAAAACATTCGATATTTATGTTAGATAGCAGAATAAAATGACTAAATACAGTCCAGCGAGGGAACATATAATGGGACACACAAGAAATAAAAACCAAATCAAAGTAGAAACATGAACAGATGAAATCTCACTCTAGGCCATTAAAAATAAATTAAGAGAGGACTTGAGCAGAAGGAGGCCTGAGGCTGAACTAAATGAACATAAAAGCAGGTCTTTTAGGTTGTTTTCAAATGATCTAGCTATTGGTTTAGAGGCAGCAAAAAGTGACAGAAGAGTTGTCGAGGACCCTGAGGCAGAATGTAGAATTAACAAATCAGTAAAGATTTGTGAAACTATAGTCCACTCAGGGCATTAAAAAGCTGTTTAATTTAAAATCAATTCTGTATTTCACCGGGAGCCAATACAGACAGAACAGGAGGGGTGTGATGTTGTGTGTTTGCTCTGACCAAAAGCTCAGCAGCTTCACATTTTCCTAGAAAGGCTGCAGTGGTTCAGTAACATGTAATACACAGTAAATGAATGACCCTGGAAAATGTTAAATACAAGGATATCTGTTTTTTATGTCCTTATGAGGATACAAGTAGCATTAATAATGACTTTCATTGAGTTGCCAAAAGCCACCATTTATAATACTGAAGATTTGTTTGCTAAAAAAAAACATTTACCTCATTTGTATATTTCTTAGCTTACGAATACATGAACAAAATAATTCTTCTTTGCTAAAAGCTGTTAGTCTCTTAGATAATAAACATATCTAGAGTTTTTCAAACCAGAAAAGGGTCAAAATGTTCCTAAAATATGAGGCATCTTGTATTTTACATTAAGTACAACGGTGTCTGTTTACCAACCACAGTTATTGTTAAAGATGTATAAAAAGAATATCTAAAAAAAATATTTACATATTCTCATACTAACAAAATTATTTAAAACGTATTTAAGCACATTTAATCAGTGTGAAAAATAATTTGTGGAAATAAATGTTCATATTTAATGTTTATGTATTTTTTACAAGTCTGGTACATGTAGCTTAAATTTTATTATTTTAATTTTACCAACATGGAAGTATTACATTGGATTCCTGGTTTTGCAGTAAACGGATAAAATCACTGAATATTTAAGACCCCATCTAAAAACTCATATAGCTCTCTACTTAATAGGTCCATCAACAGCACTAATGTGCACATTGGAAACTATATTAGCACTGCTGTAGAAGCTAATATTTAGTTTTGGTTTATCTTCTTAGGGGTTCAGCCAATCAGTACTAAAGAAACAAGTGGCGCTTTTGAATTGGTTGTTTTTCAGACTTAAAGCTCATTTTCAAGGATAATTAATCGAAAATACCAGTGGAAACTTGCAAAAAGCTGATCAGAAAGGAAATACCAGCAAAGATTATTTTCAGTGATAAAAGGATAAAGTCAAATAGAGATGTTAAAAGCATTAGTAACTATTTTTATTTAAAGTGAAACAGAACCAACAGCTGGAAAAATAATAAGAACGGACAATCTGATTAACGTGAGAAGAAAAAGAGTTAATGATACATGCTTCCAGAAACTTAAAAGCAGATAATTGATGCCAAATTTTAAATATGAAACAATTCATTTTGGGTGTTTTAGTGTAGTTACAGTAACAATTGTAAGCTTTTTTCTTTAGTCATTTTCTGCCCCCAGGAAAGCAAATGGAACATTTAAAAAGAATTTGCTGTTCCTGCATTAAATGTGCAAATAGTACTGTACACTTAGAAGTTAAAACTGGGATAAAAAAGGAGGAACTGGATTTATTCATGCCTGAGCTGGAGATAAAATGTACCTTCTGCCTGTAGATCGAGTTATGAAATGATAGAATTTGTTTGAGGGTTTAAAAATGTGACAGTTTTCTTATTTCTTTTATTTTCTGGGTTTTTGAGTTTGCAGTGATTTCAGACTTCGATTTGCTTTAATATACCAAGGGTTAGATAATTGATCTCTAAAATTATAATTAGATTATTTGAAATGGGGTTGTGTTAGAACTTTATAGGCAATATTTGATCAACATGTGATAGCCCCGTGTCACTTTAAATCCAAATAAAATCAATGTTCACACGTGCATATGAAAATGGCTACAAACAGCTGCACAATTATACAACCATACATCTTTGAAAAGCACTAGTAGAGCCTCCTGCACAACCAACAAGAAGACAGCATGTGGTTTCTGGATGGTAAGTCAACAGCAAAACACTTGTCTTTTCTAGCAGGAATTGTACAGAGTAAAACCAGCTGACCAAACATGCTGGAGCTCTACTGGGGTTGCTAAGTAATGCCGAAACTCTGCTGGGGTTGCTAGGTAACGGGTTGGGCATCACTGGAGTTGCTAAGTGAGGCACAGCACCTGCTGATTTGTTGCATTTCGAAGGTTTTTGAAATGACTCATTTACCAAGCACTGAAAAACACTAAAAAAACATTTTTCACAGAAAAAGTGTTATTTTTTTTAATGCTTGGGCTGTTTTAAGAAGCAGTAGAGACTCAAATTCAAGTACAAAAACAGGCTAAATATACATTTTATATGAAATGTAGCTGTAGCAAGACAACAGGTAAAGCACCGCCAGGCAGATTAATGGGCCCTTCGATCTTGTGTTCATGATGCCTTTTCTTGTGTTATCGCTCTACCGATGTCCTGTCCAGTGCATCCTGCCTGTTGTCCTCTCAACCTCACATCTCTCTACAGGATCTGGTGTAATAGCCCAGTGACCAAAAGGATGCCACACTGACCAACAGGCAGAAGTCTTCTCGGATGTAATGGATGTATAACACTGCAGAGAGTGGACCTCCTGGGAATGTTGTGCAGTAAATGCACGACTTTTCTAAGGTCTTTTAACCCCATTCAGCCAGCAATTATTGGTACATAAGCTCACACTCTCTCTCACACACCCTGAGGTTGTACTGTTACTCACCAGTGCATGCAAAATTATACCTGAGGCAGCTGAAGCTCCCTGCTAACAATAGCTGGAGGGCATTATAAACAAAGCTGAGCTCTTTTCTCGCCTTTCTGGCTCTGTTTTCTCCAGGCAGCTCTGCTGTCCTCGCCTCAGTTTCTCTGTCTTCTAAGCTTTTCCCTCTTTCATCCTTCAGATCATTGCCTGTCTCTTCTCTTTCTCCCCTGGCTCTCCTGTTACATTTGGTCCCATCTGTTGGGAGACTACGAAATAATGTTGAAGCTGCATACTGTAACGGCATAAGGACTGAGGCAAAAACAATATGCGGGGTTTTAACTGGATCCAGGTGTAACGCCTGGGTACTTCACCTTCAGGTTTTATGTAATACCTACAATAAAAAAAACAAAAAAAAACAAACAATAACTAGGGGGTTTGTTCAAGCTTGTGCACAACTGTGAAGAACACTGAGGGGCATTAGAGTGTGACATTATGTAAGCAAATATAGCAGCTCGGTGTGAGTTTTTATGTTTCTTCCTTCTCTGAATCCTCTCTGTCCAACTTTTATGTGATGAGATGCGTGTAAGTTTTAAAAAGAAGGCAACAAGCAGTTGTTTACGACCTTGAGTTCCTCTGGAAGTCAGAGCACATCCACTGTCACCACTACCAATCACCCAACTCCTCCCTTGTGTCTGGCAACACTGCAGGATATCCAGGCATTATGGCCTCATTTTCACCTCAGCCTTAATAATCAAGCATGCCTAAAATTTTTCACAAAATAAATTGGATTTTTTTTTTAATCTAGAGTTTGAGAGCTGTGCACAAAATCAAAGTTAAAGCAAAAGTAGTCTGAAGTTTCTGGATGCAATGTAACTCTAATATGCTACATATCTTTAGGCGACCAAGAAAAACTGACTGAGTGTCAAATATGCAGTGCAGGAAGACATTTTAGTTAAATAATGAATGGACTGAAGTGATCTGGATTTGTTAAGCAATCAAATTAAATCTTTATGACCTTACAAAAACCGATTAAACTAAACAAAACTAAAAAAGTAAAACACTGAGAGAAATGTTAGTAAAACATTATTGCCTGAATGCCTGACTGTCATCTGCTGTCCGTTGTTTTGCTGGCGACATTTTCTGGCCGATGCCAGAACAAAAAGCCCCACGAAGGAATAGTGTGAAACTGTCCTCCAGCTAATGAGCAATTGCCCTCATTATTAGATCAGTTTCCCAAAGATACTGAAGCTTGGATAAAAAACAAACAAACAAGGCTTTATGAGAGATTTAACTCTTAAATAGCACCAGAGGTTAAGAGATGCTCAGATCAGGTACAAAACAGTAAAAACTTCAGAAACTGGAAGAGAGGGAGAATGAAAAAATTATTAAATTACTCAAGTGGTTTTTGTAAAACCCTGGCAGTAGGGATTGTGCTTCAAAAATACATATTTGTTTTTTTGTAACCATCTAAAAACTCAGGTCAATAACAATTTCATTTACAGAGACCTCTCTAGTCCTTAAAAATAAACACATTGCCTGTGGGAGCTGCAACTCTATATCTGTTCTGAAGTTATGCCGCAATCACAATGCAGTGTTTTGGGAATATTACAATGCCCTTTGCTTTTATGGCAAAAATGTTCAAAAAAGCTAAACAAGTTATACATCTTTAGTTCTCAGTATCTCTCACCAAAGAAGTGAACCAATTATGTAGCAGTGGGGTTTGTTAAACCTCACCATCCTCTTCACTGTGCATGCCAGCAACCTGACAAACAAACCTTGTTTGTCACACATGTTGATTTTTCATTGCTCCTACTGTACCTATCATCAGGTTAAAGCTATCTCAAAGTGTTGTCTGTCTTATTTTAAAGTGATGTTCTCTTGTCTTTCCAATCTGATAGTACTGAGCCTGTTTCATTTAATGTATACCCTATGGAAAAATGCTATAGTTTTCTAGGAGTTCAAAGTTCAACCTGTGGGCTGTTTACAGCCACTGGGATGATTTATGACTGCAATTGAGGAATGGCACAAACTTTCAACGATAAATTAAAATCATCAAACAGAGCGTGGAAAAGGTTAGGCGCATGTTATGATTTCATTTTATTTTAATCGCAAACACGACCCCAGACATCCAATGACTTTTACTCATGTGGACACACATTATTATTATTATTATTATTATTATTATGAAACTCCGTAAAATACATCTAGAGACAGCAAAGGCAGCTTCACCTTGATATTTTTCAAACACAAGATATAAAAACGTTTTGTCATTTGCCAACAAGATCCTTTCTACTTTTTTGATCATATGGTCCACAAAAATTATGTATGTTTTACTAAGATATTTTATGATACATGTATTAGAGTCGGTAAAATAATAAATTAAAAAAACAGTTTGTTGATCCTGCTGTCAGGAACTGAACCCTGAGAATTCCTGCGTCAAGGATTAATAGCTTTGATCCATTGAAGCAGCATTTCACAAATGTATTTCTACTTTTCAAGCTGTGTTTTCTTTAGAATATTTTAGAAAAAATGTGCAAATAATCTGGATTTATGTTCAATAGAAAAAACCTACAAATACTGAACTGCAACTAGCTCGGGTCCACTCAATGTATTGTAAAAATGTATGAAATTTCATGTATTTTTATTGAAATTGCTACTAGTACCACCCTGTGTGGGACTACCGTGAAATAAATGTCCTCAAGTTAAAGGCTAGATTTTTCTAAATCAGTGTGAAATTGTGCTACTATACTAAATTATTCCAAAAATTTCATTTTAGTGGTTTTAACACATCTTTACCAGGTGCGCTATTTTGATTCCACTCTGTTATTGAAAGCAACTTGTCTCAAACATAAATTTTTTTATCTGACTTTTTAAAGAAAAGCGATAAAGTGGAGCTTGACCTTCTCATTTGAGTTTTCAACATCTTTCTTTTTAATGTCTCCCTCCAGTTGCTGCCGTGCAAGGAGGAAAAAATACACCGCTGTACCTTCTTATATATCTCCCTTATAATTGTATCCAAGGACAAAGGTGAGACCCTGGCAATTCTCTTGGAAACTCACCACAGAGTCTTCGTGTTAGCTGCACAGCGGTGCCTTGCCAAGATGTGATACGGCTTGTCAGGATTCCCTCTGTGGGCCTTTGTTAAAAGGTGATGATGGAGGGTGGAATCCTAACATGTATGTCTCCTGGAGGAAAGGCATCCTCTGCTGAGACATCATGGTCAGCTGTGTGGTGTTGGATGGATTCTCTGTGAAAATCTGGTTCCATGAAGGATAAAATTGTGAAGCAATATTGTACACCATGTGGGCAAACCAAGAAGAGATAAAAGCAATTAATCTGTAGTCCAAAATGAATGGATCAAGGTTTTAAATACCAATTTCTTGGTAACTGGGATAATATGGAACCCCAAAACTGCAGAATGTAACTTTTATAGAAAAAAAAAAAAATTATTGAAACTGACACTATTTCATGACAGTTGAGGTCTTCTGTCTTCTCCCAGTGCCAGCTAGAAACAACCAATCGGAGCCAGGAGGAGAGTCTAAGAGTGCGTAGAGCTGATCTCCCATTTAGCTCCTTCAAACTAGTCAGCAGCAATTAGCAAACATCTGGTCGCATCAGCTGAGCTCATCTTACGAGCTACAAGCAGTGAAGTGCTGGTAGAAATGCTGCTAAAGGGTTAATGCAGGAGTGTTTTTAAAGAGACAGAGGCTCAATGTGAAAGCGTTACATAAAAAAAAAATCAACTTTCTTTTATGTCATATTTTATTCATCATTTTCTCTAACAAGTGAAGTTACCATAATTACCTGATTGTGTTATAAATAGGAAGCATCAAGATTAAAATTCTTAATTCAAGTCAGTTTAACTGGTGCAGAAATTCAGTTTTTGCAGTACAGAGTGTTGCATAGTATCAGTTTTTACCTATTTATGGACATTTTTCATGTTCATCAAATCATGGCACATTTTCCACGTGTTTCTTGAGTTCTTTAAATGTCTTTTGGACACGCAAAACAGAGATGTGTGACTTTTCTTTGAGCAACCTCCTTTGTCTTGCCACTTTTCTCTAAAAGTCAGATCAGAGATTTAACTAAGGCATCTTCACTGCTTATCAAAGGTTGGAAAGTACTGAGTTGTGCCATACTTACAGTGAGATGATTTGACAGTAATCTGTGATATGTTCAGAGCTTTGAGTGCTTTAAAACACAACACTGCGTTAAGCTTCTCCACAACTTTGACTCTGACCTCTTAGTAACTAGTTGCACTAGATTAAATTTTCTTTTACTTAATAATATGACACAAAGCTATGTTGGTCTAAAAGAATAAAATCCCAATAAAATACACTGAAGACTGTGAGAAAATGTTATTTTTCTGTGTATGAATCCTTTTTATGTTACTGTAAAGTGGGACCCAGTTTTTTCTAAAGCGGTGTTGCTCTGCCCTGCTCCTCAGGGACCGCTCCCCTGAATATTTTAGATGTGTGTCTGTTTCAGCACATCCGATTCAAATTATAGTATTACTTCCTGCATGCCATCAAGGGTTGCAGAAGCCTGTTCGTCACCCATTCATTCAGGCCTTTGTGGAAAAAGGAAAACTCCTATAATATGCAGAGCAATTGTCTCTGAGGACCAGGATTGAGAAAAATTATTTGAAAGCAACGTTTGCGTTTTGTGGAAAAATGAGGATGATTTTTAAAAAAAAGTGCAAACAACTGGAAATAGACATCGTATTTTTCTGGTGATGAGGTGGTTATTGTGTGATTTTTCTGGCTTTAAGATAGAATCCACCGCAAAAAAAAGTAAAGATAAAGATTGAAGAATCCCTCAGTTTGTTATTTACTTGCTGAATGTTTATTCTCATCCGTGCTGGGAATTAGAAATAGACTTATTCCTTCACAGATGTCAGACATTTAATAAAATCCCCCGTTCCTAAGGCAACAGAGGGTTTTTATAATGCACATTGTGGTGGAAAAGATCCAGAAAGCAGGAAAAGAGTAAAGAAAAAGTTGAGCAACAAGAGAAAGGAGGCACAGACAGCAGAGATGGGTACTTCTGTTCACACATGCTGACATCTGATTTCCCCCTTCATTTGAGCTGTGATGGAGGAACGGACAGCTTGTGTTATGTGGCTCCCAAAAAGCCCCATTACAATTAAACACAATATGTGTGCAAGTGTGCTCTTCTCAGCAGGTACAGCTGGTGATTTCAGCGGGGAAATCAAAACGGTGCTGAGCAGGACCTGATTTGAGAGCAATGACCCAGAGACACACACACACACCCACACCCAGACACACACACATACTTGATTGTAATAGCCTTCCAAGACATATTGGACAGTTACCAGCTCCTATTACGATCGGGCTACTATTGTACCCCAATAGGACTTTCCATGACAGTAAGTCCTAATGGAAGCACAGAAATAAAAGCCTTGTGTGTGTGTAAGAGCTGCACTGTAATCAGTGGGATGCACTATGTCGGGGTTTGAACACGTGGAATGAAGTTACATTCAGATTATTTGGTGCAACTTTATGCTTTCTCTCAAGTTTCTCACTGAAGAATATAAAACCAACTGGATCAGGTATCAGGTTTCTAAATATGTGAATGTGAACTTTTCTTGTTTTCATTCTTTTTGGCTCTTTGTTCCTTTCTGGTTTTTTGGGTATAATAAATAAATAAAATCAATAAATAAAACAAATTTTCAGTTTTTGTCTGTAAAAATCTATTAGCATATGATAAGTATATTCACATAGAAACATCTAAATGGGCTGAATTATGTAAAATCAACATTGAGCTTTACATCATAATCAACTAAAAACATGACAATTTTAGCCAGGCCATCAGAGTTGGCCATTAAAGTTGCCTGAGTAACTTTAAAAAAAGAAATAAAAATTCAGGAGTATTTTTACTATGCTGTAATTTTTACTTTTATTGAGTAATTTTATTTTAAGCATTGCTACTGTTACTTTAGTTAAATTTCTGGATTTAACTAAATCCAGAAATGTAGTTAAATTTCAGTCAGTGCTTTTCCACAGACTGAAAAAACAAACGTGTCTTAATCAAAAATTCACCAGACACAGAGACGCACCTGCAGTTTTTGTTTGTTGTTACATTGAAAGAAAATGATTTGAAAAAAAAATTATTTTGCCTTATATTGTTGTTTTGTTACTTACATGAATTATTGTCATTTTGGTACTTAAACTGCCAAAATTTGCACCTAATTTTATATTTTGGTCCATCTGATGATGTAATTTATAAATATTAAATGATAGATAATTTACTCAGTTACTAAGTACTTGAGTAGACCTTTTACAAAATACTTTTTTACTTTTACTTAAGTAAAAATAGGTTGAAGTAGTTCTACTCTTACTTGATTATAATGTCTTGACTGATTTTACACAGAGCCATGGTGTATATGGTGCATTTTATAGTCAAAGTTTGCTAACATTTCATCCGATTGCTGCACTGTGCCAACAGTACTATGAATATTCTGAAAAATTACAGTGCATAAATTTTTCCGTAAATCTTAAAATCTTAAGATCTGCTCAGTAAGTGACCTCACAAACACTAGATGTCAAACATTAACTACTAATTGCTTATCGACATTTTCAACATTCTTTGCATAGTGGGTGAGAAACTAAAGACCGTTTTATTTCACATTGTTTACATTTCCTTTTAATTATTTTTTTTAGCAGAACATTGAAGTTTAAAGGCAACGGCCTTTGAATAAATTAAGCTAGATTTAATAGTTCAGCATGTAAATAAAATAACAGAAAAAACACAAGCTCTTCAGAGACAAGGTGAAATGTGGCAGTTTCTGGAAATTACCCAAAGCAGAAGATTATAAGATGGTTCGTAAAACAATACAGGGCCATCCGACACGCATTTTGTGCACGCATACACGTTGTATGTCTTTCCATCTCTACAAGGACTTTGCACTGACTTTCATTTATTTTTCATTTATTTATATGACTCTTATCCTAAATTTAATCCCAAAAACAGCAGTTCTTCTTATGCAGTCGTTTTCCACAGTATAGTATTTGTTAGGAAAACGGTCCTTACAAAGCATAAAATACAAGGCCACACACACTCACACACACACAATTGTTCAATTACCTCAGACTTTATTGATTTTCATTCACACTGGTGTGCACATATACTCTTTGAGTGTGTGTGTGATAGTACAGAATGCTATAGTGAATAGATAGAAGTAATTGAATGTTAGGGAGACTCGGAGAGTGAGTGAGTGTGTGTGTGTTGGAGAACCTTTAAAGTGAAGAGATGGAGGTAATCTGTATAAGTGCTTCTACACTCTAAAACCTTTAAAAGCCCTGTCTGTCCGAGATTTACCTAAGAGTGTGTGCGTGCGCGTGTCTGTGTGTATTTGTGTGCCTCAATGACTCAGTTTAACTTCAGGTTCACCTTAAAATCTATTTTCAACAGCCTTTAAAGCAGCCGGAATAGAGAGAAAAGCGTTTACACCAATTACTGTAAATAAGAGTAAAGTTGCCTGTCTTTCCAGGTCAATGGCTTTGAAACATTAATATCATATTGCAACACCACAGAAGTTCATGTTGAACTAGAAAATTCCTGAAGAAATTTAATCGGGGCCTGCCAAAGTGTGCCCGTCGGATTGGACCCAGCGTTCTGATGCTAAACATTAGCATCAATGCTAAAGAAAGCTGCAATGTAATCAATAGCATGTGGAGAATCACAAGCATGTTGACTAACATGGCCTTGCACCATTCAGTATGTTAAAAGTAGTATATAAGACAAAATTAGCCAAAATGCTAATGTTAGCATGAATACTTTCAGTAGCATATGGAGCATCTCTTGCATGTTCTCTGTATTTGACTTACTCCATTCACTGAACTAAACATGGGTAATAAGTCAGAGAAATAGCTAATACCTCATTTAAGGTAAAAGGCTAATGCTAATGCTCATGCAGGATAATCTTATTGCACTGCCATAGTGGGGGAAAGTGAAATGCTAATGTTTTTGCTAAAGTTATGCACTGTCTTGCTGCGCAAGACAGTGGCCTAACCT
>CAEGAD010059895.1:0-10942 GCA_903067055.1 Poeciliopsis paucimaculata
GTCTAAATTAATGTTTTGGTTGTTTATTCTATGTTACATGACTTTGTGTTTTTATGTTTGTATGATGTAAAGCACTTTGAAATGCCTTGCTGCTGAAATGTGCTATACAAATAAAATTTGATTGATTGATTATTTCTGTTCAGACAGTGCAAGCTGCTGCTGCTGCTAACAGACTTTAGACAGGACATGTTGGAACAGTGCACTCATTTATTATTCTTATCTGTAAAATTCCTTAACAGCTGATCCTGACTTTGGCCCCTTTTAATGCCTTAAGGAGTTTTTGTAACTTAAAGCATAACATACAACAGATACGACATGCAACTAAATCTTATTAAAAGCAAAGTTAATACATCAGATCTAATATTCCTGGCTGAATAGTGTCAAGCAGTTTCTTTGTAAAAGCTAATTACTTTAACTCTGTGAAAGCTTCTCTAACTTGTGTGTTTTCTGAAAGATTAATACTTGGTCCATTATTATTTCCATTTGAAATACTTCCTCTAGCAAGTATGCAGAATTAAAAAAACAACAACAACTCTTTTCATTTTATGTCAACAAACTGTTGTTGAATTATTTTATACAATACCAGGCTGTGAAGTTAACATTCCTCATCAACTGTATCAGACTGATTCACTGGTTTTACTAAGGCATTTATTTCTCTACATCTTCCAACTCCTTCACATCTGTTTTTGAGTCTGATGTCCTGTCATTTTTATGAGCTCTTTATAATTACAGAGTTCTTTCATTAAGCGAAGGTGTGAAGTGAGCTGTGGATGAATGTTCACTGTGTACTGGAGACCAGGTCTTACCCATATGATGCAGGACACGAGGGTCCATCATTTTGGCCATCTGCTGGTTCAGTTTGGCCATCTGAGATGGGTTCACGTTTTTGGACATGTCTCCTCCTGCAACACCAAACATATTAGCACGGAGATCTGGCTTAAAATCCAAGGATGCTCATATTTTCTAAAAACTTTGCAGTTGTTTTTTTTTTTTTTTCTTACTCTACTTTCAGGTCATGATTTTGGGAAATGTTACATACTCAAATAACACTTCATCCTTCAGCAGAAGTTATTCATAGTTTTCTACATTCACACAGTCCTCCTTTAAAAGTGGTTATTAAGTATCCAGACATATTATCTCCATCCGGTCAGAAACTGATAAGCGAGGGAAGACGTGTTGTTCTGTGGTTTGCTTAAACACAGTTAGCACAGCTAGCATCCAACATTACTCTTTGGATTAAGAAACATTGTATCACTACATCAGAACCAGATCAAAATCTCCTGTAGGCAATAAATTGTGGCTCACTGGTACCTTTGAATAGTCCTTTGATGCCTCCCATCTTCTTCACCATCTGAGCAAACTTGGTGTACTGAGTGAGTAACTCCTGAACGTCTCTGGTGGCAACTCCAGATCCACGGGCCACTCTCTGGATCCGGTTGGGCTGCTTACTGAACAGCTTCGCCCCATCTTTACTGTCCAGTTCTGTAAAGAAAACTTGGTAAGATCAGTCAGAGACTTCACCCTCTCTGTTAATCTTTCATTCAGGTTGAGGTAAGTCAGAAATCGCGTTCAAACTAACGTCTACATTTAGATCTGCTTGACAACAAATTCAGAGAACAGTGGAGGGAGTAAGTGTCACAGTGTGTGTGTTACCCTGGTCATTCATGCTGTCCATGATGGTCATGAGTTTCTTCAATCTGGCCATTGATTCCTGTTCGTTTCCTTTA
Source organism: Poeciliopsis paucimaculata (assembly GCA_903067055.1). Lineage (NCBI taxonomy): Eukaryota > Metazoa > Chordata > Actinopteri > Cyprinodontiformes > Poeciliidae > Poeciliopsis > Poeciliopsis paucimaculata. The sequence continues at coordinate 1,728 of CAEGAD010059895.1, forward strand.
CTCATGAAATCTGTACCGAAACCGGGAATCATACCCTGAACGCAACACACACACACATACACAGATCCAGAGTCAGGACACAGAGAGAGACAACGCCTCTTCAAGGTTCTTGGATCAATCATCAATAAGGTCATTATGAATTAGATTATAGCATATCAGCCCTTTTGAACATTGTATAGTCAGAGTTGCATCGACTCATACAGACGCTGAATTAACAGTTTTGCTATTTACACATCAACAGCACAATTCACATTTTGAACTTTTATATACTTCCAGTTGGGTCTTTACTGCTTCTAAATACAGATAAAGTGCTTTAAGAAAAAAAAACTGCCATTTTTTTTGGCGATAAGTTTATGCTTTTTGGTGACTGGAAAAATGAGCCGTTTCAAAAACCTTCCGATTGCTATGTCAACATGTGGCTCAACACATTAACCCAAGCTGAGCTAAAGCACACTTGGTCAGTTAACCTCAGAAGCAGCTTATTAAATTTAAAGTGACAATTTAAATTTGTCACTTGATGACAATTTAAACTTTCAGAATAAGTTCCTTATTCTGAAAGGAACTCAACACAGTCAGAATGAAGCAGACTGAAATCTCGTCATCTCAGAATAATTTGTGCAACAAATGTGATGGACTTGTTTTGTCGTCCACAAACCTGTCCCAACCTGTTCAAGGAAGCATAATAGGTCACCTTTAAGATAATTTGAGAGGAAGTCTTCAGTTACCATAATTTGTCCGAAGGGCCCCATCTTCATGATGTTCTGGAACTGCTCGTACATGTCCCTGAGCGTGAACTGACCTGCAGGTCAGAGATCACGAGTGAGACGCCGTGTCTGCAGCAGGTTCTACAGCGGAGGCGTCTGGGTTCTCACCATGCTTCAGTTTGTCTATCAGCTCCTCGTTGTCATCCAGCTTTAGCTCGTTCACTCTGTCGATCAGTCCTTCAATGTCACCCATGCCTGCAACACAAACCATCTTTTGACTTGATGCAGAACTTGATGCATGTCTGCATGTATTCAACCTAATGTAGAGGTGGGAAATAACAATAAAGGACCAAAGTACTTTTTATTTTGTGGGACTTTGGGACTTGTCTGTAGGATGTCAACAGACTATATGAGAAATAAAAATATAATGTTCAGTTGCATCCAGCCCACCTGACCTCAACAGGAAACTTGTGTGGTCGAGGTCTCACTCAGTTTCTCAGAGCTACGTTCGTAGTTCTGTTGCTAAAGGTTAACGCCTGCTAGAGGACATATTTGCCTTTTTTTTTTTTATTATAAAATATTTTTGGATTTGAATTGAATTAAATCATTGTTCCTACAGTATTCAAGTCAAGAGTCAAAGCGATTTTCAAATCCTATTGATCAACAAAAAGCAGTTATTTTGACAGAGGTCAGGTCTTCAATACAAAAGAACAGGTGGATGGATGGAAAAATGGGACAGGATATAAAATGTGCAAACAAAACTAATTTTCCAAACTCTTTTCCATGTCTAAGGTTATCTAGAACTTATCCAGTCTATGCTGGAACCCTGATGATTCTAACTATTTGGGTAGATTTTTGTTTTTTTATGAAGCGCTACAAGATGGAATTAGATATAATCCAAATTATGATCCAAATTTAACTCTGAGATTCCACTAAGCTACCATGAAAAGAATCCCTGCAACGTGGTTAGAGAAAAAGGTCATTTTCCCCAGAGGCAGCGATCAGATGTTAGAAAGACTAACTAACACTAACCCTCATCAAGCTAACAGTGTTACAGTCTTGGTGAACCAGCAGGTGCAGTCAGAGCAAAAACACAGGAGGTTTTACCCAGCAGTTTGCTGATAAAAGGTTGAGTCTTAAACGGCTCGAAGTCGTCGATGTGTTCCCCTGTTCCGATGAAGATGATGGGACTCCTGGTGGCCGCCACACTAAAACACAGAACGTCACAGAGTGAGAGTAAACCATCGGCTTGCGGGCCAACCAGCCGCGCATCGGCGTGCAGCAGAGGTCCTTACGCGCTCAAAGCTCCGCCTCCTTTGGCGTGTCCATCTAGCTTTGTGACGATGACCGACGCTACGTCCACTTTGTCTTTGAAAGCTTTAGCCTGGGCTTCGCAGGCCTGACCGATGGAAGCATCCATCACGTACACAATGTTATCAGGTTGCTATGGGAACAGAGAAAGGAGGAGCTTAAATATGTCATAACAGTAGAGAAAAAAAAGGTCCTTGTAGACCAATAACACTTAAGACACTAGAAATGCACCGATCAGTTATTAATATCTATATTGATCTTGAAAAAATTATAGAATAGGTATCGGTGACAGTGTTCCCATTCCATGAGGGCAGATCTATTCAGTCTAATTCAATGCTTTGTGCGCTGAGTAACATCATGCTTTATTATTTATTTTACATTATGTTTAGAATTTCTAATTGGTCTTTCTGAGCCATTAAAAGGTTTGTTACAGTTTATTTTTGCACGTTTGACCAAGATAGTCAATCTGTTCTTTTATCAGTGTCTTTCTTTATTATTCATTTCACATCGGCTGTTCTACTTCTAACTGCACTGACTGAACAAATGAATGTTGTTTTTTCCATCTTTGACCAAGCTAGTGAAGCTATTAGTGAATTTCAGTGTGCTGTTCTGGTGCAGACCTATCAGATAAACTAGACATGTATGTCTGTTTTCAAAAAAATAAATGTTTTAAGTCAATTCAGCAGTTTTTCTGTATCATATTGACCTGTTCTAAACCTCAGAAAAAAGTGGATTGGTGCGTCCTTACTTCCGTCCAGCTGATACCCTGTGGTGATGAGTTCAGGTACTCACCACTGCATTGGAGACTTGCAGCATCTCCTCAAACAGTGAATCCTCCTGTTTGTGTCTTCCACTCGTGTCCACGATGATGATCTCAAAGTTTTCGCCTTTGAATTTCTCGACGCCTTCAGCAGCGATCACCACAGGATCCATCTCAGTGTAACTGAACCCAACACAAACAAGGAACCATCAGGAGAATGAGAGAGAGGGGGGGAAAGAGCAGGGGCCAATTACAAACAGGGGAAGCAGCACAGGAACACTCACCTGCCATAAAAAGGTATTCTGGCTTTGGTGGCGTTTTGTTTGAGCTGATCGAAGGCACCTTGGAGATAAGAGAGGAGTTTTCACACCAAAGAGAAGATGTTTGTTTATTTATAGATCATCTGGGTAAAGAGTGACACACCATGCTAGGTAATGCTACAGGCCTACCTGCTCTGAAGGTGTCAGCGCAGATCAGGCAAGTTTTCCAGCCTTTTCTCTGGTAATAATAAGCGAGCTGCCGGGAGAAGAACAACACTGCTGTTAGTGGAACACAGACATGACGGTCTAGCAGCTGTGTGACACAGTGGCCATCATTCGTCCCTCCAGTTTTTTGTAAATCTGCGATCACGGAAATTTATACAAAATCAGCAGATCTCTGCCTGTTTTTACATTAACACATAAATGTGAGTTTATTGCAAACTTTACGCAAAAACGGTCTAAAACGTTGGGCTTAAGTGGGTGCTACCTCCCACCTGCAGGTGGCAATGTTTCTTACTTCTACTACTCTGCCACCTCAGTTATCACACATAATTAGTATGGTGATCATGTTACTTTCCTCTGATCATAACATTCGCTCAGAGTTTCTAGGGACTGTTTCATATCCTGATTGTTCCAAATGTTTTTTTCTCTACATGATTGAAGGTTTTGGTGCTACTATTCAAGGGTTTGACCATAATACTGAACAATTATGACGACAGAAGCTTCAAATAAGGATGAGAAAAATGTTCCATAAGGTCTGATCAGCTTTAAGTCTGTAAATGTAAGTAATGAGAGAAAACAGCCCTTTTTAGTCATTTAGAAGAACTGTAAAATGTACGTGGTGTTTTAGGAGAGTGTGTGTCAGGTGTGTGCAGTCACCTTGGAGCAGGTTGTAGTTTTGCCACTGCCTTGCAGACCAACAAACATGATGACGTTGTTCTTGCCTTTGGTTGGAGTCCAAGCCTTCACGCCGGGATCGACCAGCTGAAACAGAGCACACACACGTCAGACACACTTCATAGCATCTGGACCGTTCTCATGACTCATGGGCCTACCTTCACCAGCTCCTTGAACACAGCGTGTTGGATCATCCTCCTCTTGTTCAGGCCTGAGGCCATCTCTTCCAGGTCTATGGCGGACCTGCAGGGGGAAGACAGAGGATCTGCTAACAGCCGGGTTCCGCCCAGAACGGACCAGAACCCGACTGCACCATGCTTACTTGACGTTTTCCCTCAGCTGTTTGACCAGTTTGATGTTAACATCTGCCTCTAGGAGAGCAGCACAAACCTCCTTCAACATGGCGTTCAACACCTGGGGGGGGAAAAAAATCCTGAAAATAGGCTCTGAAGAACCACACTCCCATTTCTCCTTTAGGAACCAAATCCAACCGTTTTCCTCCTTCTTTGTGGACAAACTGAAATTTTAATTTACCACAAAAGGTTTAAATTCAATTAAAACTATGATCCTGAATGTTACCTTTAAAGAAAACCTAGATAAACACAATCTAAACATTTTATTTAGTCCACCATTTCTTTTTTGCCCCCCTTGAAATGTAAAAGTGCACCATAGAACTACATTTTTATAAAAGATTTATTAAAAGACAAACAGAAGCTTTGTCCAATATAGTATTTGAAGGGAAAAGCTGATTTAATGTCTCCTTTTATACATGACCCTGACGGAGCATTTCTGGAAATTATTCATTTTTTGTGATATTCTTTCACCTTGTTTTTAAGAGAGAGCAGTTGGTATTACACAGATCTGCAGTGATCTGAGGTTTTATTTTTAAGCCAGCTCAACATGAGCCTCAGTAGAGAACACAGCTCCCTTTCTAGAAGCCTCTTCAACTTCAGGTCAAACTGAATCAAACTTGTAAGGTTTCTTCCCTCTGTAGCAATTTCCAGAACCAAGAGTAGCTTAGTGCCACGTTGTGTGTCCTACCTCTTCATTGATGATGGTGGCGTTGCTGAGTGACCTCAGCGCCGAGGTGATCTTCCTTCCCAGGTCGGCAAGCACCATGATGGCACTCTGAAGTAAACCTGGAAGAGCCCACAGGAACACACAGACATGTACAACATCAGCAACAAAACGAAGATCCTGTTGGCTACAAGTAAGTGTGTGTGAGGTAAAATGTGCCACTTACTGTCTGTGTGAGTGTGTGTTGTGGAGGCGGGACCCCCCAGGTAAGAACCCTCAGTGAGTCAGGAGACTGCTGCTTCCCACAGCCACAGCTTCTACACAGAAAAGAGAAAAACTATGTGAATTAATCTCCTCTGATATAGAGTGTGAAAACATACGAGCAGAAACTATGATGTAATCAGATGAATGTAAATACACACAGAGCAAATACACAACTTTTATTTATCATTGTTGGTTTTCGAGCTCAACTTTGGATAATTAAAATGTCTCCCCAGGTCTTTACAAAATTAAATTATTGGTCTTTAAGAGAGTAACCTTGACTTATTATACCATTATCTATATATTATTTGAAAATAGTGTCCAAACAACAAAAAAATTGTTTATCGCAATAATTTCTGGGATTATTTGTCATCCAGAAAAATGCAGTATGATTACAGCAAAGTCGATCAAATAGAATAAAAAGACCAGCATGGCTAGATGGCGTAACAAATCACAATAATGAAATCAATAAGGTGAATAAATAAGGTATGAATCAACATGTGGATGCTGTGTGGTGATTAATTCAGTTTTGCTCAGTTTCATCATCATGAAATTCTCAATCCAGTCTAGGTTGCATGATTGGTTCAACAGATTACTGGGACCGTATTTGTTTTTGTTATGACTCATTTTGTTTTGGGTAGGAACTAATCATAGTCCATAGAAGGCAGCAACACTCCTGGCATCGGGTTCAACCACACCTCCTCACCAACACATCTGTCTGAAATAAAGCAATAAGTCGTCCAGATTCAAGTTTGCCATAGAAACCGTGCAACAAGGTGAAGTGGGGAGAATTAAATGTTTGGCCTGCATGCTCAACACTATGAAACCAACACTGCACATCACTCTGCACACGCCATAATAATGGCGAAAAGACGGCCAGTATTAACACTTGAAGATGGACAAAGTATAAATCCAGGAGAATACTGGAGGAAAACCTGTTAGAACCTGCAGGAGACTAGGGTGGAAGTTTGACGTTCAATCAGGAGAACCACTCTGAACATGGAGCCAGAGGTACAGTGAGCAGCAAGTTAATGTGCTAGAACGGCCTAGTCAAAGTCCAGACCTAAACTCAACTGAAAAAAACAACAGTGGCAAGACATAAAAAATAACATTGACAGACGTTCTTTGTCTGATCTTACAGAACTTTACACAAGAAAACGTTAACTATTTCAGAGTTTTTCTTCTATTTCGTAATTTTTCTTCTGCTAGTTTATAACATGAGAATGAGAATGAGGTCCCAGTGAGATGCGTGTATTGCATCTCATTGTGTGTTTAAAACAAACAAGGCTCTACGATGGTTAGTCAATAAGTGAAGAAATCTGTGATTTTTGTAGGTCGAAAAACATCACCTGTCATTTAGTTTGACTCCAATTCTTATACATTTAAGCTCTTAACATATTGATGGTGTTTTAATTTCTTCTCAAGTATGTCAAGAGAGTAAATAATCGAAAACCTGACGGCACTTTAGTGTTCTTAATCCTGAGCTGTGCTGGGTGAACAGCGGTCCGTTGGACTAAAGCCTTCCAGTTTTCCACCAGAGAAGCGTCATGTAGAAACTGAGTGACCAAGGCGGAAACAAAGCTAAATAAGCCCCCAAACTAAAACTAATCAATCAGAGCAGTAAGTTAGTCTCTGGTGGACGCCAACAACGAGGCCTCACATTGATGGTGTGCGTGTTTTTTTCCTCAGCTTATCAGCCTGCGGCTCTAAACATCACAGCTGTTTACAGCCGGGCTAACGACCTAGCAGCTAGCTAGCTGGGCAGCCGACAGTTCGCTGTCTTCATCTGGAAACTGTCTCCGGGTCCACATAGCTCATTATTATCTAAAATGGCGGAAACTGGACCACAAAATAAATAGGAGAAACGGGTCAGTAGTTGTTCAGGCTTACCGAGCGCTCGACACTACAACGTAAACGTAACCGTTTCCAAACTCCACCAGAGAAGCGTCGTGTAAACTGTAATAAACCGGAAGTCTTGCGTCATCATGGGTCGTTTACTTCTTCTTCTTCTTTTCTATTATGGCGGATCGCAAGCAACTTTAAGGTGCATACCGCCACCTACTGTACACGAGTGTGTAGCAACAGTATTCTACATCAGTCAGATTCTATTTTTTAATTTTGTATTTTGAAGATAAATAAATAATGCATTTCTTAATATGTAAATATCCATTATATTTCCATCATTTCCCAGTATTCCTTTCAGACTCCATTCTCAATCTGTCCTTCCAACTATTCTTCTCAATTTCTCCCTTTCACGTTCATATGTTTTACAGTTCATCAATATGTGCTACGTTTTCTTTCTCTCCACATTCTTCACACATATCATTATTTTTCTTCCCTATTAAATATAAAGTTTCATTTAAATATGTATGACCTACCCTTAATCTAATCATTATTATTTCTTCCCTTCTATTTCTCTCCCTTATATTTTTACTTAATATTGACTTCTGTATTTTGTATAATTTCCTTCCTTTCTTATCTTCATTCCACCTTTTTTGCCATATTTCCATTTCTTTATTCTTAATAATTGATTTCCCTTCCCCTTTCCCAATAGGTATTATAATCGTTATTGCCTGATCTAAAGCCCTTTTTGCTAATTTATCTGCCCTTTCATTGCCTTTTACACCTTCATGAGCTGGCACCCAACAGAACCAAATATCAATGCCACCTCTATATAGTCTAAATAAACTATTTTGAATTTCAAGTACTAGCTCTTTCCTATCTTTTCCTTCTCCCTGAATACTTTCGATTACTGCTTTGGAATCTGTGCATAGCACCACTCTGTCTGGACGAACCTCCTCTACCCACTGTAAGCTGATGATAACTGCCACCATTTCTGCTGTGAATACAGATAGTTGATCAGATAATCTCTTAGAAATGTCAATGTTAAACTCTGGTATATATATTCCTATTCCCACACGACCTTTAAAATTCTTAGAACCATCTGTATATATTTGAAGATAATTATAATATGAGTTTCTTAAATATACGTCAGTCTTTACCCCTATTTCGTTTAAATTCCAATCATTTTTCATTTTAAGGAGTTTCATGTCAACATTTACCTCCGGAAAAATCCATGGAGGACAAACACTAATGGGATTAAATTGAGCTATTTCTTTATCTTCTAATCCATACATTTTAATCAATTTGTTTATGATCCATCCAAATCCATTTCTCTGGAACTTTGAATATTCCCAACAAAATGTCAAAATTGTTGAATTTACATTTCCATCCTTACTACTTCTTATTTTCATCCAATATGTCAGAGCTAATTTTATTCTTCTCATTTCCAGTGGAGTCTCTCCAGTCTCTATTAGAAGAGCATTAATAGGTGTCGTTTTAACTACTCCTGTACATATACGTAAAGCCCTATTCTGTAATGTATCTATTTTTTGTAATGTTGTTTTAGCTGCTACTCCATATATAAAACTACCACAATCTATTATTGATCTCATGAGAGCCCTATATATGTCTAATAATGACTGTCTATCTGCTCCCCAGTTATTTCCAGCCACAGCCTTTAGTAAGTTTATAACTTTCTTACATTTAGTTTCCAGATTATCTATATGCGTTTTCCATGTATATGATTGATCCAACCATATTCCCAGATATTTAAATTCTGCTACCCTTTCCAACGGCTGTTCATATAATGTTTTTGTTCCTGTATCAATATTTTTCTTATTTGTAAAAACCATATAACAGGATTTGCTTGTTGATAATTTAAAACCCCATTCACAGGACCATTTTTCTACTTTACTAATTGCTTTCTTAATATTTCCTACCACGTTTTAGATTCTTTCCTCTCATCAGCATATAATGCAGATCTTATACCTTCATCTGTTTCAGAAAATATATAATTAATCATGATATTAAATAGTATTGGGCTAATTGCACTACCTTGTGGAATTCCATTTTCAACATTAAATTCTTTTGAGTAATCATTTCCAATCTTCACTCTTATTTTTCTATCCAACAAAAAGTTTGCTATCCAATTATACATCTTCC
>CAEGAD010059900.1:0-11969 GCA_903067055.1 Poeciliopsis paucimaculata
TTATTGAGCCCAGAATTTCTGATGTAAATCATTTCAACTTTATTTTAATCTTCATTACATTTTTTATTCCCAGAATCCAGATCAGTTTTTCAGAACCAGCAGAACAATCTGTTTTCTGGAAGTTTGTTTGGTTCTGGTCAGGGATCAGTTCAACCAAGCCAACTGGACTCAGAACCAGAACCTCGGTGTGGTTCTGTTTTCCTGGATCTGCCTGCGGTCCGTGAACTCACCATGTTTCTGCTTCTCCACTTCCTGCTTCAGCTCAGAGTTGAGAAATCTGGTCCAGAGGGATCCGGCTGGATCTTGGCGGGTCCAGGTGGAACCAGGTAGGAACTGGACCGGCTCGCTGCGGGTCGGAACCCTTCGCTTCGGTTCGGTTCGGTTCAGTTCCCTCTCAGCATGCCGCCTCCTCCTGCGGTCCGAAGTTTCTTCCTTCAGTCTTCAGATTTTCTGCAGGTGTGGACAGGTAGGCCCCGCCCCTCCCAGCCCCGGGGAACTCTGGGTAACTGAGTCTCAGCGCTGAGTGGCGGCACTCTGCCGCCACCCGGTGGTCTGAACCGGAAGAGCAGCAGCAGCAGGAACCAGAACCTTCAGAGTTCGGCTCTGGATGGAGAATAACTTTCTGGAGTCAGAACCACCAGAACCAGGAACCTGGATCCGAACGGTCCTGGTTCTGCTTGATCCATTCACAACCCAACCGGGTCACAATCGGGTTGCAGCTTGATTAGAAACAGATTTTATTGAGCCCAGAATTTCTGATGTAAATCATTTCAACTTTATTTTAATCTTCATTACATTTTTTATTCCCAGAATCCAGATCAGTTTTTCAGAACCAGCAGAACAATCTGTTTTCTGGAAGTTTGTTTGGTTCTGGTCAGGGATCAGTTCAATCAGTTAGAGCAGGAAGTGATTTATAGTCAGAACCAGAACCAGAATGGAGCCCAGTGAGCCGATGGATCGGGTCTCATGGTACCAGAACCGGCCCGTTTGCGTCCATCATCATCATCGGTGGTCATGGTATCATGCTGCGGGTCAGACTGAACTGCATACCAGTTGAGGCTTATATAGGCGTTCCAATGAGGAGGGGGCGGAGCCACTTCACTAACGATGTGTTGCTATGGAAACCTTTATTCTGCTAACCCGGTTACTCACAGAACCGGCACCAGAACTGTTCACTCGGAGTCATGAACTGGTTCAGTGAACTGATTCATTCATGAACCGATCCAGTTACTCAGGAGGTCAGAGGTCACCTGGTCCAGGTGCGTTCAGGTGAATCAGGACGCAGCAGCGCTGCAGGTGGGCACCAGCTGCTTTTATTGACGTTCACATTTCACAGTTCAACTAAAACTGGGCTGCTCTGTGATTGGCTAAAAGTCCTGCTGAACAGCCAATGAGGAGCCTCTGCCCAAATATGGAAACCAGGAGGAAGAGGAAGACACACAGATGATGAAGAGGAAAGAAAACTTTTAAAGGAAACTCGACCAAAAATCTGGAATAACAGAAGACGAAGAAGCGTGGCCGAGGTCACATGATGTCGGGGTCACACGGGGTCACATGATGCCGTTGGTGAGGTACTGGAAGCCGTCGTACAGCTTGGTAGTGAGCGAGCGCATGGAGCCATCCACCAGCTGGTCCACCAGCAGCTGCAGCTGCTCCTCCGTCAGGCTCATGTGGAAACGCTCCTTCAGGCCCCGCATGGTGCTGGAGCCGTGGAAACAGGGCAGCTGGGAGCCTGGGGGGCCAGACGGGGACACGGGCGGTCAGTCAGCAGCCAGAGGGGGGCGCAGTGGGCAGGACTCTCACTCACCTTGCTGCATGATCTCCACTATCTGCAGAACCCGGTCCATGTGCTTCCTGGCTGCAATCAGACCCTGAAGCATCAGCATCCTGTAGTAGTTAAACATGTCTCCATCTGGACCGCCCATCACCTGCCAGACAACGCCCAGGGTTTAATATACACCCTGCCAGACAACGCCCAGGGTTTAATATACACCCTGCCAGACAACGCCCAGGGTTTAGTAAAATACTCCGCCTGCCAAAGGAGCTAAACAATCTCCTCCTTTCAGGTAAGACAGGGTGAATTTAACCCTTAGCTTTAACAAATTTCATCCCATCTTCCCTGTGACCTGTGACCTATCCAGATGACCCCACCTCTCGCCTCTACCCTGGAACACAGCTGGAGAGGCAGCAGCACCTTCCGACCCCACTGGGGATAAAGGTGAACAGATGATGGATGGATGTTATCTTCCTGAAAGCAGCTGGAAACCTTTCAGACAAGAAATAGGTCGACAGAACTCCACCCAGAACCAGAACCGACCCACCTCCACGAACTCTGCGGTGAGCTTGAAGGCGGACGTCTCGAAGCCGAGGTTCCTGGGCGAGCTGGACAGGATGAAGCCGAAGTCGATGTGGATGATGTGTCCATCGGCGTCCAGCAGGATGTTCCCGTTGTGCCTGGGGGGGGTGGGGGGGGGCGTCAGCAGGATGGGGCGAGCGTGTGGAGCGTCTGGAGGCGGGGCCTCACCTGTCCTTGACCTGCAGCAGGTAGCAGATGAGGCTGTAGCCGGCGCAGCTGCGGACGAAGTTTCTCTGGGCAGACAGGAAGTTCTCGGTGGTGGGGGCGCCGTGCTCCTGCAGGAAGTAGTCCAGCAGCGACAACTGGCTCTGCTTCTTCACCTGGTGGATGGACACGGCGTTGACCACCGGCTCGATCATGCCGCTGTCCGCCGACAGAACCACAATCTTGTAGGGCCGGATCCACAGCGGCACACGCTCCTGCTCCCAGATCGACTGGGGAACAGAGAGATGCATGATGGGAAGGAAACCAATGTGAGCGCCGCTGGTGGGGAACAAACTCCCAGCTTCACCTAATCAAGAACAATCAGCTTCCAGATTGTTAATCTAGCGATCACGGCTGATGTGAAGGTCTAGTTAAATTGTGCTCTGTCCTCACTGTTCCTTTAGAACGGTGCTGGCTCTGGCAGCAACAGGTCAAAGGTCAAGACCAGCCATCAGTTAGCCAGCATTTAACAAGCAAATTGCCTTTGAATTCCCATCTTAACATACTGGCTAACATGCTTGCGGGGAGGACGGTCAGTGACATCATGGCGTTACCTTGAGCTGCTGCAGCACCTGGAAGGCCAGCAGCTCCTGCCGCAGGTCGTCTCCACACTTGACGATGACGGACAGCAGCCTCCAGGTGGGGAAGTGTCCGTAGGGCGAGCCCTCCCTGATCCTCCTGGGGGACGGAGACAGAGACGGCTCAGCACCGGGCGGGACGGCCCGGCGGTCCGGACTCGAGGATTAGCCTACCGGACTTTCTCCTCCCAAGGCTCCTTGAGGGCCACGGCCGACGGGTCCTCCGGGTCCCGCCTGAAGGTGGTGGGGGCCTGCGCCAGCTGCTCCGATAGGCGGCGCCTGAAATCAGAGGGGACGGGGTCAGAGGTCGTCTGGACGGCCAGAGCGTGTCAGAAAGTGTCCTGACCTGATGTCCCCGGCGGCGATGAAGACGGGCTCCTTGCTGTCCAGGCTGGTGATGCTGTCCACCGAGAACTGGCTGATGTTATCGCAGCTGTTGGTGTGGCCTTCTGGGAGCTGGGGGGTTCGGTCAGAACACCGCTAGCTTAATAATAGCAGCTAGATACTACAGCGCTAGCGCCATCAGGAACAACGCCTTGAAATGCCGTTAGCTCTAGATAAAGGATGTTAGCTCCTGCTGTGACATTACTTCTCCTGCTAATGGATATTAACACCTGATAATGGATATTAGCTCCAGATCCTGTTACCGGCTACCTCACTCTAACATTTCCAATGTCACACCACTTCCTGTGGGTGTGGTCTCACCTCTACCTGCAGATCTCCGATGTCGTCCACAGACCAGGCTTCGTCGTCGTTGTCGTAGTTTGGGACGACGGAGAAGCTCCCGGCTCGCTGCTCCGCCATCATGCCGCAGTCCGGCAGGTTCTCCACCGACCGCGTGCTCCTGATCCTGTTCTCCGGGATCCGCATCGGAACGCTGGACGTCTCAAAGTTCTCGCACTCCAGAACCTCCACGTAGATCAGGTAGGGAGCCTGGGGGGGCGGCAGAGAGAAGTCAGGACCTCCATGTCTCCATCTAGCCCTGGGGAGTGCGGGGCCTCACCTTGTCCTTGGAGTTGAGCACCACGGCCTGCGTGTGCGGCACGCGGACCACGTGGTGGTCGAAGACGGCGGTGGGGAGCCAGACGCGCGCCGGCAGCTTGTGGTTGAGCAGCGACAGCTCCGAGATCAGCCGCTGCGTCTTCTGCTCCTTGGTGGGCAGCGTGGCCAGACGCTTCCCGATGCCCATCAGGGACTTCATGAACTCTCGCTGCGGAGCCAGGCGCACCGGCTGCAGGCAAACAATACAGGTGACACAGGGGGCGGAGCCTGGGCTCAGGTGAGCCAGCACAGTCTGTCTGTGGGTCAGGTTTAAACATCTGGATCAGAACCAGAACTATTCATGGTTCCACTGAGGAAAACCTGACGCACAGAACCGGCTGACCAATCAGAGGGATCAGCACAAGGAGACATGAGGACAGGTCAGATTCTGATTGGTTAACCCAGAAGCATCAACAGAACACAGAGACACAATCACACAGTCCAAATCCACAGGCCAGAGCGATGTGTGGACTGAACCAGAACCAGAACCCAGAGACTCCCTGGTAGAGTCCCTTCCCAGACTGGAAGAGTTTTGGGCTGAACTTACGGGACCAGAATCCAACTCCAGACTGTCAGAGCTGGAGCCGCTGTCCTGGGGGATCAGAGCAGAACTTCTGGTTGGTTTCATTCAGAAAGTCCCTGAAGGTTCTGGATTCATTGAACACCTCATAATGCCTTCATGGAAAACCTGCTTTTATAGCGTCTCAAACGACCAGATCAACATCTGAGGTTGTGAGGAAGAAGCCACAATGTTCAGACCCAGATACCTGCTCCAGTTTTAAAGGTCTCCCTTTCTGAATGGAGGAGAAAAAAATCACTTCCTGTCTGGAAGGAAATCTACTTCCTGTCTGGAAGAAAAGTCACTTCCTGTCTGGAATTAAAGTCACTTCCTGTCTGGAATTAAAGTCACTTCCTGTCTAGAAGGAAATCTACTTTCTGTCTGGAATTAAAGTCACTTCCTGTCTAGAAGGAAATCTACTTCCTGTCTGGAAGAAAAGTCACTTCCTGTCTGTTGTTCATCATAAGCACACACACTAGTTCTAGTGTGTGTGCTCACGAGAACTCACGAGAACATCTTCTCGAAGCTCCCTGAGATGGGGCGATCCCACAGTGACCTCACAGTGACCTCACCTCATCCTGGCTGCTTTCCACCTTGGGGTTGCTGGCTGTTCTCTTCAGGTTGCTCCTCAGGCTGATGCTGACCGTGGCGTCCGATTTGGAGCGCTGATGGGTCCGTTTGGACGGAGACAGGCCGTGGTCTGCCGCCGGACCCACGGGGGCCGCCGCCAGGCAGAACGGCGTCAGCGTCAGCTCTCTGCGTGCCCGCGGCCCCGACGGCTTTAGCTCGTCAGACAGGATGAGCTTCCTGAGCTTGGAGCCCCGGGAGTGGCGCTGGGTGGAGATGTGCATATCGGAAGAGTAGGCGCCCAGCAGCCAGGCGCACTGCAGGCTGAAGGAGATGCTCTGTCTGCAGCGGTGCACCTGCAAGGTCACACACAGGGCACATTAACCCACGGGAACAGATCACTAACATGGCCGCAGGGAGCCTGCAAGACCACACACAGGGCACAGTACTAACCCTGACCACTTGGTGGAGCCGCAGCATCTCACTGCATCACCTGGCCAGGTGATGGGCCTGCTACTGCTCAGCACCTCACTCACCTGAAGACTTCTCTACTAGAGGGACTGCGCACGCACACACACACGCTTGTGTTGCTATGTTTGTGGGGACTTTCCATTAACTTCCGTTAGTTCCTACAGCGTAACCTGATCCTAACCAACCAAAACTCAATTCACACCTTAGTCCTAAATCTGACCCCGGACCCAAAAAGGGGGGACCAGTGGGTCCCCACAGTGTAGTATTTGTCAGGAGAATGGTCCCCACAAGGTAGTACACACACACACACACACTGCAGTGAACAGAACGGACAGGAGAGAGTTTGTAAACAGAAAAATGGTGGCAGTAAAGCGAGTAGAATCAGGGCCAGACTGAAATTTTCTGTTTTAATTGTGAGAATAACGTCAATATACGAAGTATCACCACATTATTTAAATTACCAGAAAACTTCAGTAATTATAATCTGATGAGAGCAGATCAGGAAACAGGTTCATTTAAACATCAACTCAGAATTTGGTGCTGTGTTTAAAACTGGTGTGTTCCTGTCAGAACCTTGCAGGCTGTATTTTTCCTGCCGATCTTCACCCTGGAACAGGACACGCATTAGCATCCTTCTGGTCTTGTGGCTAGCCACTTAGCATCCTGCTGGTCCAGTAGCGAGCCCATTAGCATATTGCTGGTCCTGTAGCTAGCCCATTAGCATCCTGCTGGTCCTGTAGCTAGCCCATTAGCATACTCCTGGTCCAGTAGCTAGCCCATTAGCATACTCCTGGTCCAGTAGCTAGCCCATTAGCATACTCCTGGTCCAGTAGCTAGACCATTAGCATACTCCTGGTCCAGTAGCTAGGTCATTAGCATACTGCTAGTTGGGCAGCAACGCTCATCAGAACCGGGCTGTGTCCATTCTAGGCCTCACAACCAATCCGCTGCTGGGTTTGCTTTTATGTTCTCAACAGATTTTGATCCGATAGAGTAACTTTGCGCCACCTTGATGTGGAATATAATGAACAACAAACAGGAAAACTGTCTAAGTTGAGATTACAACCAAGATTTATTTGCTAAATACTGTCCAGCCGTATCTATGGCAACCATAACAAAAATAAACTGCTTTTATCCACAAACGGCAAACTTCCTGTGTCCGGTTTGTACAGCTCAAGCCATTTCCATGACAACCATCACTTCCTCCTGGTCGGAGTCTGAACTCTGACCTTCGCCATGGCAACCACAGCAGTAAGCAGCCTGGCCCCGAGCAGGTCAGCTGACCGCAGGCCACACCCACCAGGTAAGGCTTGATGGCGTCGCCGACGTCCTCGTCCATGTGGATGTACATGTTGAGCAGCTGCGGCAGGTAGAAGTCCACATCGTCGTGCGGGAAGCTGAACAACCGGTTCCCGATATACGCCTGCACGCCCGGCTCCTTGGAGCTGTGCAGGTAGGATATCGCCATGGAGACGTCGAACAGCTTCGACTCAAACAGCCGCAGCAGCCACGACTGCTTGGATGGGTTGTGTCTCTGGCGCCGCCGCGCGCTCTTCACTGAGCCGGGCGCCGGGCCCTCCGGGTCGTCCTCTTCACGGATCTGCGGCGGTTTGATGGCGGGGACGCCACGGTCCGGGGACGGTCCGTTGTGCTGCGAGCCAGGGGCGGGACTGGTGGATGGGTCCACCTGATGCAGCTTCACCTTCTGCAGGACCTCCTGACACGCCCGCTGCGCCACCTCGGCATCTATGACCAGGCTCAGCTCGCCGCCCCCCTCGCTGATGACGCCCAAAGGTGGCGAGGCGGGGCGTGGGGGGCCGCATGACGAGGGGGTGGAGGGCAGGGACTGGGAGGGGGAGGAGCAAGTGGAGAGGGAAGGGCTGTTCGGCTCAGAGTGGGTGAGGCAAAGGTCGTCCTGAGGGTCCGCCATCATGGCTGCCAAGAGGCTCCACCCTCCGCCGCTGGAACACAGACAGGTCAAAGGTCAGGAATGACACCCTCAACAGTAGACAGGTGGAGGACAGCACACACCTGAGGGCTCTGGAACCAGTCACGATCGTTAAAGATCTTATATGTAAATGAACATGAACCGATTCGTATTGGGACTGTGAATGCAGCTGCTGAACTCTGAACATGAACTATTTCCGTTTAAATAGTGTGAGCAGAACTTTAAAAACAGGTTGTGGGTCCGCCAGTACCCAGAACCACTCCGAGTTCTTCTGGACACAGCTGAGGAACCCCAGAGTAACTGGAGCCTGAAAACGGGTCGGAACCTTGGAGCCCAACCCTCGGGTTTGTCATTGTTTGAGGCCGACAGTCCAGCCTGACGGAACCGGTGTTTGAACTCATCTGCTAACAGACGGACAGTTTCTGCCAGCTACAGGCAGAACCTGGAGCAGCTGCAGCGGACCGAACCGAACTCTGTGACCCGCTCTCGGTCCATCCGCTCTGTGGACCTTCATACCTAACGTAGAACTGCTGCTAGCTTGGGGTTACCGACTAACCACTGAAGGATGCTGACCCAAGCAGCTAACGGTTCTCCAATATGTTTGTACGTAGCTGTTAGCCAAAAGCTAACTAGCTCAGTGCTAGCAGATAATGCCAACTGTTGCTAACTCCCAGCTTAAGTTCCAGCGCGCGCCCGGGTGAGTTGTGCAGACGATGTGACGTGTCGGGAGAGTACAGGTGTATCACTATTACCTGTTGACAACTCAGTTGCGCCGAAATAACGCCTCACGTGCAGTTTGTTGACTCCATTTATTCCGTTTGATCTTCATCTCTGCTGCCAGCCAGCAGGAGGCGCAGCGGCTCCTGTTCCGCTTCTCCCTGGATGTTTCCGGTGCTGCACTGCCGCCCACTGGCCGGAGTCAGACATTTTATTATGATTATCATTTAGGGTTTTCATTGTGGAAATCCGGGTGCCACTGGAATACAGATTCACACAAAAGTAAAAAAATATACAGACTGTTTAGTAAGGGAAAATTTAAGTAACAACAGACTGAGCGGACATAAAATACTGAAGTACACAAATGAATAAAGAACACATCTAATTAAACTGATTTTATTCTACCAACATTTCAGCTTATGGCTTTTCGTCACTGGTTGAGTCTCTAAGATATACACACAGATATTGACCTTTATTTATAAACTAATTGATCTTTTCAAACTTCTAATTCAGTCTTATTTTATTTTGTGTGATCAGTTAAAACTGTGTGGATCAACAGGACTTGGATTGTTTTTGTACTCTGTTGTAATCCAGCATGTTTTCTGTCACCATATAATCGGGGCTAAATTCAATTAAATTTAAGAAGTTTTTTTTCTCTTGTAGTACATGCTTTTGAGCATTTTGTTTTTAACTTTTTAATCTGATGATTTAATTTTTTAAGCTTTTTGTTTTAAGATATTTGACTACATTTTTTTTTTTACATTTATTTTTAGAATTTAATGCTTCCATAATTTCTTTTAAAGCAATAGATTTTATTTGTAATATTACCTCAGTAAAGTGTTTTTATCTTAGTTTAGATTACATAACTTTTGTAGTGTTTTCCGTGACGTGTTGATGTCCGGGTGTGAGACCGGAAGTGTCGTGCTGCGGGCGGCCAGCCGGGGAGCCAGAGAGCAGGAAGCGCTGGGGCTCCCAGCCTGCCAGCTGCAGCGAGCTGTTCTGGACCTGTTTTGATGACGAACCGAACGTGCTGATCCGGAACCAGCCCCAAACAGAACCACTCTGTGAGTATGTGCAGCTCCTCATCGGGGCCAGCCTGGTTCTGGTGTCCTGAAGGTTTATTTCAGTCCGGATTTAATCTGCTGAGCTGCGTGAGGAAGGTTCTGGATTCAGAACCTCTGCCCGGTCTGCTGGGAGATCAGAGGTTCTGGAGGGTTGCGGTCCAGAACCAGTCCTGCTGAGGTCCTACTCATCTAAACACAACTGCAGATCTGGTTCTGGTTCCTCCATTTGAGCATTCTCAGACAGGGAATGCTTGGATCCAGGTTCTGCTGGTTCTGGTTGCATTGTGTTGCTACGCAGACAGCAGTGACTCGGGTCAGAACCGGTCCGCCCGGTTCCAGAGGTGGGACGGGAATGTTTGAGTTGGAGGGCGGGTCCAGCAGGATGTCCTGGACCGCTGAGCCTGCTGGAGCAACAGGGCCCAACCAGAACCAACAGGGCCCAACCAGAACCAACCGGGCCCAACCAGAATCTCAGGTCCAAAGCGCCAGCTTCCCAATGGAGGACCAACAGAACAGAACCATTCAGAAGCAGGCAAGGAAAACAAACCCGGTTCTGGTTCCTGTTCTGAGTTCTCTGGGTGAAACCAGAACCAGAACCTGGATGTCTTTTGTATTTCTTCTCAGAGGTTCAGCTCCAAAGTTACAGCAGATGGTTCTGGTTCTGATTGGGAGTAGACCTGTTTTGGTTTTAGATGGTTCTGGTCCTGGGTGGTTCTGGTTCTGATGTCACTGTGGTCCGTTTCAGCTGATGGACACTGAGAGCGGGGTGGATCTGCCTGGAACCGGGCCAGCGACCCACTGGCCCTGTTCGATGGGCTTCAGCGGCCCCAGAGAGCCCCTGCAGGACTGGGTGGTGGACCCCGGCTGTGTGAGTGGATAATAATGATGCATGTTATTGGTGAACAGGTGAGTTCTCTGGTGTGGAGTTCAACTTTACTTGGCGTTGATGGAGAGAGACGAGACCGATCAGCTGCAGACCAGGGCGGCAGCAGTATGGGAGGAAGGGGCGGAGCCAGTTAGTGCTACAGTGAAGCTACAGATACTGCCCACCTTCTACCCTTACAGGGCCGGTCTCCTGTCAAATCGACTGCTTTGATCACTATTTTTTCCTGACATGTTGCTTTGATGCTTTCATGTTTGACAAATCCTCTAATCTCCATGGCAACCATTCAGTTGCAAGTGCATGGGTGGATCTAGTCCCGCATTTGAGGCGTAGTTTCTTCAGACTAGCCAGCAGTCATTAGCAAACATCTGCTGAGCTCGTTAAAAGAGCTGCTGCTCAGAGCAACGCTGGTAAAAACATTAAAGGGTTAAAGAGGAGCCATGTTGGGACGACTTGCTGGAGGCGGAGCTTCAGGAACAGTAGGAGCTTCTTAAAGAGACAGAGGCCCAATTTGAATGAGTTAAATTAGGAAGTCAAAGTCACAGTGAGCGACAGGAACACGATCATTACCTTTTGTAGCAGAATGACGATGAGTTAGCATCGCTGCTAGCAGCTCAATTCTCTGAAGAAATAACAGAAATAAAGAGAAACGCAGAGAAGCTGGTCAGAGATCTGAGATGCACTTTAAAACAACAGAACTACATAATATTGGTGTGAATTTGATTTTTCATTTGGATTTAAATAAATAATAAAATTCATGATCTGAGTCTTTACCTTTATGTTTGGGCCTGGAACATTTATAAGACAAAATAAAATATCTGGGTTTATTTAGTCCATCAGAACCAGAACCTCGAGGTTCTGGTTACTGCAAATCAGCAGAGAAATGACCGCAGGTGCTGGGCTGCAGACCCACTGGACCAGAACCGAATCACACATTAACCTGTTATAGAGAGCAACGTCCCACTGGAGAGTGTCTGCCCTGGTGGAGCTCAGGTCACTTTATGCTGTTCTCTAATAATCAGACCAGGTTTAGTTTGTGGCAGCAGGTGTGTTTTTAACGGCTCCAAAAACAAAAAGTAGTTTTATCGCCTACCGACCTTTAAGCAAACAAAATAATTTGGTTAAAAATTCTAAACTTGGACAGAGAACCCAAAAAGCTTTATGTGCTCATTTTATTGTGTGGATAAAGAACCAAGGGAAGAAAACCTGCATCTGCATCCGGAGCAACTGAGTCAGTGAAGTAGCTAACTTTGCTAGTGCGGATAGCTAACTATGCTAGTGCGGATAGCTAACTATGCTAGTGCGGATAGCTAACTATGCTAGTGCGGATAGCTAACTATGCTAGAGCAGATAGCTAACTATACTAATGCTGGTAGCTAAATATGCTAATGCGGATAGCTAACTATGCTAGTGCTGTTAGCTAACTTTGCTAGTGCGGATAGCTAACTAGTCTTGTGCGGATAGCTAACTATGCTAGTGCAGATAGCTAACTATGCTAATGCTGGTAGCTAAATATGCTAATGCAGATAGCTAACTATGCTAGTGCTGTTAGCTAACTTTGTTAGTGCGGCTAGCTAACTA
>CAEGAD010059902.1:0-39597 GCA_903067055.1 Poeciliopsis paucimaculata
GAGTCACTATGTGATAGGGATTCCTGAAAGCAATAAAAAGAGAGGAGCAGGCAAATGTGGTTTCAGAGCAGTAGGAGATTTGTAACTGAAAGCACATCTCTGTCTGTTCTCCTCGCGAGTAAGAAAAGAATCTAACTCTCTTGTCTTTCCTGTATTTGTTTAATCTGTGTTTTAATAGGTGTTAACCCTGACAAGAATAAATAAGGACAATAAATTAGGATATTGCTAAAAACTTAATTCGTTCCAAAAAAAACCTCAGTTCACACACAAAATAAATTTATCGAACACAGACTGATTGTTTTTCTATACATTTTGACATAATTATATCTGATTATGACTGATGAAAACATGAGATTTCAGGTTAGAATATTTAATCAGAAAAATATACATAATACAAAAATCCACGTTAATGAAAAGTATGTTTACTATCTGATAGAAGGTTGTTGTTCTTCAAATCTACTTTTAATTTGACAATTGAACCTCATGGGAGCATATAACATTTTTCTGAATGTGAATGCAAATGAGCAAGCAAGCGAAACAAAGTGCATCCAAAACACACCTTATCTTCTATGTATTTAGTTGAGAAAATAATAAAATAAAAATAAAATAAAACATATATTCCAATGAATCTGCTTTCTAACCCTGTGAGGAGATGTATGCCTCAGTCTGGTTGACTTCATGATTCGTGGTGAAGCTCTGACTGGAGCTCTGCGACAAATTTAATCTAAAGCAGAAGAAATGTGACCACTTTAAATTAATGACAAAGGTACAAAGAAAAGATTTTAAAAAAAAAAAAAAAGAGACGCTCAGATGTCATGTTCTCACCTCAGGTGCACCAAATCTGTAAAAATTATTTAAAACACCTTCACTATTATTGTTTGTCACGACATTAGAATGCATCTTGATTAATTTGAAATACTTCAGATAATGGAGAGGGAGGAGAAACGTCTCACCTTTCGTCTGTCTGCTGCGCCAAAACAAGAGCAGGATAATTAAACTGATTCCACCAACGAGAGCAACGACCAGCAGCATGAGCAACAAAGAGCCGCCTGGACCGCTGGACTCAACGAGTACTGGAAATATAAACCATGAAAAAGTAATAAGTGGTATTTAAATTATGATTTCATCTAAAAAAGAAGACATCTTAAAGATGATTAGGAATAAAAATCTACAGCACATCCAAAGACTTCTTTTAAATAAGGTAACAAAAGGCTTTTTGTAAATAATAATAAAAAAGAAATGCATGATGCAAGATAGTAAGTAAAATGTAACTTATCACTGACATGTAATGACAGTGTCTGTATGTTTTTATGAGTGAAGAGGATTATTTATTTTCAAAAAGCCTCCAGTAAGGACTGTTGTGAAGCTACACTGGTAAAGTAAGAGGACGAAATCTTCTGAATAAACTTAATTTAAATGAAAGAATGTGCTTCTTCTTTTCTCTCTGCATGTTGCCTTTCAAATGAATGTCAATGAAAACCTGC
This sequence comes from Poeciliopsis paucimaculata, assembly GCA_903067055.1. Classification (NCBI taxonomy): domain Eukaryota; kingdom Metazoa; phylum Chordata; class Actinopteri; order Cyprinodontiformes; family Poeciliidae; genus Poeciliopsis; species Poeciliopsis paucimaculata. The sequence continues at coordinate 1,485 of CAEGAD010059902.1, forward strand.
GCAGAACCCTCAAGCTCCGAGGCCTCTGGTAGAGGACCCGAGCTCAGAGGATAGGAATTTATATATATATATATTGAGAGCAAAAGTTGAGAGCAAAAACTATTTCAGTGACTCCAATAATCACTGAAATAGATCTGAAATAATCTCTTTCAGTGACTCCGAAATAATGTTAAAAAAAAATTTTAAGGTCACAATACTTACCGATGCTCATGGAATCACTGTAGTCTGTGTAGTAGACAGGTTTTCCCCTTCCTCCTCTGCACCAGTACAGTCCTTCCTCTGAGACACTAATTTGTCCATTTGAGGATGAAACAGCATCTTCTCCGGCCAGAAACTCTGAGGATTTTTCTCCTCTGTACCAGAAATATTTCCAACTAAATGGTGATGATGATGATGATGATGATGTGTTTAGTGAGCAGGTCAACGTCACGCTGCCTCCTACTGGTAGCTCTGTGCTGCCTGTACTTAGATTGGCCTTTGGTTTACCTGTTGGCGAGTTTAGCATAAAGACAACAACAATTTAAGGAACAGCATAGATGCGAGTCACACATATAGTTCTACACAGGAGACAGCAGGTCATCATATTCCATAAACCATCATTTTCATATAAAATATGTATTTTATTTGTTATATGTTCACCATCTGAAACAGACCAATCAAAACTGGACAGGATTATTCCAAGCAGGAAAGACAGCCAACCTTGTTAAATTAAGGCAAATTAAAACAAATACAAGAAAGAAAGAAAAGAGAGCAGAAGAAAGAAAGAAAATACTTTTATATAAATACTACACCCTAACTGACTTTGACAATATTTTCAGAGGTGGGCAGAAAACTGTTCTCAAGTAAGATTAGCATTATTTCATATTTTTATTCAAGTAAAGGCAAAAAGTAGTTGTCCAAGAAATTACTCAAGAAAGAGTTAAAAATTATTTAGTAAAAAGTCCACTTAAGTACTGACTAACTAATCAAATTATCAGTCTTTTAAGATTTGAAAATTGCATAATCAGAGTGACCTAATTACAAAGTTAAGTGGAAATGTTGGTATTTTGAGGACGAAAATATATCGTAACAAAAAGTAACAAAATTATGCAATTATTTTTCTTTCTGATCAGTTTCTTTCAATTAAAAATGTATGAAATTTGAACAAAAACTGCAGGTGTGTGTCTGGTCATCTTTTGGTTAAGACATGTTTGTTCTTCATTTACTGAAGTTACTCACAGTGGGTGGAGAATACAGACATTTAACTCAACAGTAGCGGTATTTCACAATAAAATTACTAACTAAGAGTAAAAAGTACAATGTGGTAACAAATAGTCCCAAAAGTTAATTTTTTCAAAAACAGTTACTACCCAACTCTGGATGTGTTTTATTTGTTATGCATGAGGCCCCTTCTTTTAGTTTTGTTGTATTTTTTTGTATTTAATAAATCCTTGGGAAACAGACGTCTCTGCAATTAAATCTTGGAAAACACCCAAATTAAAGATGACTTACGTAATACTGACAGTGAGACGGGTTCACTCCACCCTGTAGAAGAAAAGCCATCATCTTTGAGAAAACACAGACACCTGTAGTCTCCACTGCTGGAGTCAGAAACACTGAAAGTCAAGTTTCTCTGTGTCCTGTGTATGAATGATCCATCTCTCCTCCAATCACACGTCCACTCAGTGGTTTCTCCTCCCTGGACCTCACATGTCAGAGTGATCGACTCACCACTGAAGACCTGAGGCCAGTTTGGTTGTCGAGTCACAACAACCTGGTTGGAAACTGTTAACAGCAGATATGAACAGAAGCATGAAATCCATCAAGAAAAATCCACATTTTTAGTTCCATTTCTGAATAAACTCACAGGTTATTCTGATTGTAGTCCTGTCACTTAAATAACTCCGGACGTTGTGTGTTTCTGTCACGCCTTTGCATTGATAAAAACCTCCTTGTGTGACATTAATAATTCTGTTTAGTCCACTATCATTTCTGACTTGAAGTCGGGGAGTGTCTGGGGTCCATCTGAACCAACTGTACTTCCATCTAGCAGAGTTTTCCACAGAGCAGCTCAGTGCCACACTGCCCCCTACTGGTATGGTCGTTGGACCTGCTGTCAGAATGGCTCTGGGTTTATCTGCTGTTATCAAACACACAAAAATATGTTAAAAAAAAAAAGATAACTTCAAAGCACCAATGTTGTAACAACATGTATTTGTATCACTCCTAATTTGCAAACTAATAAAGCTATTTCTTTAAGTCAATCATTGTAAAGTCCTGCCAGTTTGTACACGAAAAATAAAATAAAATGCAATAGAATTTTTTGGAGTTGTTTTGTTTTCTGCTATAATTTACAAATGCTGATAGTTTGCAGAAATCTGGACTTAATGCATTTTGGATATTTGATATATGCTTTTATTGTAGAGGGGAAACAAAAACATTCCTTTTAAGTTTATAAATGCCATTGTTTAACACGTACATAAAAATGTCTCTAATCTTCCAGCTTGCAGGTGTTTTGTTATAGTGAGACACACTGGAAACCTTTAGGGGGTCAGATAACTAAAACTGTGTCAAAAAAAAAAAATTGTGCTCAAATGTCGATAGGAATAAAAGCGAAGTTACCTTGAGCAAGTCCACAGCAGATGAAGATGATCCACACTAAAGTAAATGTTGACAATTTTACACTAAACAGGTTAAAGTAAGACAATTGAAGTTGTCTGTTTTATATGTCCAGTCTGTCCAGTGTCGACCAGATGTTCAGTTTATTGAATGTTTTCAAGAAAACAATTTAATATTTTCTCGTACCAAGAGATCAGAATTTTGCCAGTTTCTGTTGTGCAACAGTTTTTTTTGTCTACAAAGGTCAGGGCACGGTTTAAAAGTACTGCACAGCCATGAAAAAGAAAATGTAATCATTAAAAAGAAAAAGGTTTATCAACACTTTTCTGTTGACAAAGGTTTGACGGACATTTGACACACTCTGCACTAATTAAAATGAAAAGGTGAAGTTATATACTTACTCAGGACGTCCAGTATGTAATATAAAGGGTGTTTCATCCTCATTTGTCAGTGAAATGAGAATGAAAACAGATAATTCTTTGTTTTTAAAGTGTTTCAGCCAAGTGCTGCAGAGAGAAAACCCACAGGACAGGAAATTAGTTTCAATTCAGGCTGAGATCAGACCTTTAGGGGGACCTGTATTAGGTTTTGCCACAGAGCAACGTGACACTTCCTGTCCAATACCGAGAAATCTTCAGTCATGGTAAAGAAAAAAACACCAGCTTATTTATTTATTCATTTGTAAAATGGATTACATAGTTGTTTCCAACGAAGCAAAAAATAATAATTACTTGAACGACAAAATATGACCAAATCATAACGGTGCATTAGCTGAAGGTGAAAAACTTGATGTATTTAGCGTGTTGATCTTCAAGCAACCATCTTCTACATGACCACATTGGTCTTTCAAAGGGCTGTGCAGGAAGTATGGTTAGCTCTGCTTTGCACAAAGTTTCTGTTTGTGCAATTCCTATACACTGTGCAAATGTCACTGTGCACAACCAAGCTGCAGTAAGTAATTACAATCAAGCAAACACAATAACTGGCAGCCACTCTTTTTGAACTAATTGTTTTATTTCAACCCCATTTAAAGGTTTTCAAAGATGAATGGCATAAATGGCATAAAGTCATTACTTCCAAATGACTTTCTAGTCATTTGGAAGTAAATTGCTGGTGTATTTTGCATTATTGTTTTAACCCAGTTGGGCTTGAGTTTAAGGTTATGAGTTTAAGGTCACAGATTTATCTTCCTGGATTTTTGGGATGAGAACAGAATTTGTGGTTCCATTAACATTGAATAAACCAAGGGCAATCACACACCAACACCATGTTTGATGATAATTTTCTGAAATGTTGTGTTCATATCGAGTCAGATGTGAAGGGAAAAATGACTTTCGACGAGTTTTACTGTTATTTTATTGGTTCTGAGTATATGTTCGACATAGTGAGACAGGCCTTTGTTTCTTTTTAGTCAGAAGTGGTTGAGACATTTCGTAATTTCTTTTGGCCTCCCATTAGCTGACTCAGCTTAATCCTGGGATTCTCAGAATAGTTATAGTTAAACTAAACAGTTTCTATGCATTAAAAAACACAGTCTTGTGAAATCCTTCACCTACTTTGTATCTAAGTCTATTTGGCTTTGCCATCATCAGGAATCTTATCTACTGTTACATGAGAATGGTTAAGACATCATAAGTGTCTCATTGAGCTGCAGTCAAAAACATGGCTCTTGAAAAACACCAATGTTGATACTTTGAAAATTTTTACTTGTTTTCATGGGACCAAAGACATGAGTCTTCTTGTGTCACTCATCAGAGATTCAAGAAACCGCAGGACATTTTGATGTACACTGCCATCTGGTGGCTATTGTTGGTGGTGGGCACGAACCTCCCTAAAACCGGCCCATGTTGGCAATTCTTCATGGCCAAACCGAAAACCTATTTAACTGAGCATGGTTTCAGTGCAGGCCATGCTGTGGTATGAGCATTTTAGATAAGCCATCTGAAAAAGCAGAATTTTCCAGATGGCTTTTTTGATGGCAATGTTTTTAATTGCCTCTTTTCAGTGACGCTTTCTGAATGAAAGAAGAATATTAAAGGAATAATCCACTTTGTCACTAACTCTCCAGTGCTACAAGCTACTTAATATGCTAAGTTGAGGATACTAGTGTCCTCAAAGTGAGCTGCAAAGTCACATTAAATTTATGCTTGAAACAAAACAGAAATAATGACCAGGTGTGAAACGCCGGATGAGATCATGATGAGGTCTTCAACCACATTTCCACATACAGCCAGATAAATGTTCTTTGTGCAGCAGGTGTTAGATTGTGTCAACTTTGGCGTGCAGTCTAAATGACCACAATCTTGAGGACAAACAATAGCAGAGAGTCTGTCTCACTTTGCTCCAATTTACATGTCATGGCTTCAATCGCCTGAAAGGTGTTAACATCTCAGAGCTGAATTTGGGTCCATTTAAAGGTTTGATCTCACTCACACCTCTCGGCACCTCTAATGTGGAATGGAACATTAAAATGAAGGTTTCACACCTCTAGGGCTTCATCACTGAGAGTATTGAGTATTTAGTTTCAACCCAACAAATATCACACCTCTACTGTTGTGGACAGTTTTGTGGCCGTAAAGTTTAGCTTTGCCTTTCACTACAGTAAAACTAATACCTGTTGATCCTTATATGTATCTGGGTTCTGGCCCAACGACTGCTGGAGGAAAAGCACTGGCCTGCATGGATAAGCAAATTAATACAATAGTTGGATGGATGTTTAGATTATATGACTAGTATTTCAATAAAACAGCTTTCTTACAGAGTTCTTGCACATCAGGTTGGTATTCATAAAATATAAAAAAGGCAAAACACCTTGCTTGTTTTTGCTGGAAATTATAAACAACATCTTGTTGAAATAGATCGAGGCAATGCAACACTAATAATTATGAAGTTAATGCACTGTGTTTAAGTTTTTCAACTTCTTTCAGATCATGCACTAGTTTATGCAAAACGTGCAAGCATGCAGGGGGGGATATGTTTACTATTAATTTTCCAGACTGACTCATGGGGGCTGCAAAATGTGTGAAGCGCTCAGTGTTTAAATTAAGTCTGTGGTTCACAGTTTCTTTTTAAGACAAATGAAGTCATCAGAGGCAGCTGCCGGGACATTGCTGGTGTCATTCTGATATAAAAACTGTCCCTGAGTGGCAGAGCGTTTATTTGTCGGACAAAAACAGCAGAACTTCAACGCTCGGTCTGAGGATGGTACCGACTCGGTTATCCGCACTCTTCCTAACTTGTGAGTAAAAGATAGTTTTGGTTTCTTTATGCATCTTGGTTAAAATAAATAAATAAATAAATAATTAATTTCCATCATTCTAAAAGGGATACTATTTTTTTTTTTTGCAAGAAGTCTTGATTTATCAGCAATATTTTGAAAAATGTGAAACAAAAGTGGAACAATTTTAAAATTCAAAAATGTACATATGAATATCAAGCATATAACAAAAAACCTGTATTCTTTTTGGTTTAATTTTGACTTAGTCCTACATTTTCCATTTTTTTAAGTGTTTGGTCCATTCATAGACTGTGGATCTGTCCAGGGTAAGTGCTGACCTTTGCATTTACTCTCATTTTATTCATTTAACATGGAAGTGGGTAAATATTTTGTTCTCCGAATGGCCAGGAAATAAAGGAAACCAGAAATCTAAGTCTGAAAAAGAGTGACGTTTTAAAATAAACAATTTGTTGCAACATGGAAAGTAACACTTAGAAACATCCCTCAGGTAAAAAGGTAAACTTTATGTACGTATTTTCTTCGTTTGCCAACTGAACAGCAAAGGTCCTTCAGGCCTCACTCAGAGCAGACAGCAGGCGAATACCAGCGGCTGGCAGTGTGACCCTGACCTGCTCTGTGGACGCGTCTGCAGACTGGAGATACTACTGGTTCAAAAAACAAACATCAGAATATAATAAATCTTTCATGATAAAAAGTGGGACAGCAGAACAGAATATCACTGTTTCAGAAGAAGGCATCTACTACTGCAGAGGAGGAAGAGGAGATCCAGTTGCTTTCACAGAGGACAGCAACGCAGTTACGATTGATAAAATAAAATGTTTTGTCTGTAAAACAACGTGTATCACATACAAAATCAACTTCCACTTTGGATTCTTTTCAGTAATTCATGTTTTATACCTTCAGACACACCTTCCAAGGTACCAAGGATAATACAAAATCCCAGCTGGATCAAAATATTCATGGGAGAGAGGATCAGTCTGACATGCATCATCTCGGATGGAGACGGCGCTCAGTGGGAATACGAATGGAAAACGACGAGCTTGGAAAAACCAGTGAAAACCACTGAGGACTGGGTCTTCTGTACCTCCGATTCCAGTGCCGGTGACTACTGGTGCAGGGGGAAACAGAAGATGGACTCGCATCCCACAATGTGGAGTTATCCCATGAGATTGACTGTGCTTTGTAAGTTTTTTTTCATTATTGTTTATCCATTTAAATAATAAACCGAAAACTCCTGCTCACTCTCCTTGACTTGGGTCTTTTTATGTAGGTTATAATATTGAAAATACAGAAAGAATTTGCAATTGACTGTGAAAAAGACACAAAAGGAGGAAAGCATGGAGATAATAAGTCATTTTCTAATGATGCCTTCATTAATTACAAGAAGAAAAGTTATTTTCCCAATATGCCATCGTAATAGATATTACTATTACCAGTGACTTTTTGATCCTACGACTGAGGATGGATGTGGCTAGTGAAACTATGCTTCAGCGGTTCCTTCTTTAAATGTAAAATGTAACAAACTTTTTATATTTATAAGTATGCAATTGAAACTTTAAAATTAAAAGGTTTCATGCCACTTTTTTATTTATATATTACAGCAAGCAAGCCAAAGGCAACACTAAATGTTGACTTGTTTCTTTGGAATGGAAATTGGACTCTGACCTGCCATGTGACTACATCACCATCTACCTGGAAATACTTCTGGTATATGGGTGAACCACCCTCTGAAATCATGCCTGGAGAGGATGCTGCTGGGAGCAACAAACACATCCTTGTCTCCCAGAGAGGACTCTACTGGTGCAGAGGAGGAAGAGGAGAGCCAGTTTACTACACAGAGTTCAGTGAGCCACTGAAAGTCGGCACAGGCCGTAAGTTTCCATTTTGCATACGCAAAAAACATCATGAATCCAGTTGCACTTAGCTAATTCAGGCACAAAAAAAATAAAAACATGATAGGTATTGCATTATCTCGGTTTTGCACTGTCTACGGTGAAAAAGTTAGGACAACATACATGTCTGTAAAAGTGGTTTAATTGGTCTTGAAGTAATTTTCCCCTGTGACTTTTGCCACACGCAACAACAGAGGAGTCAGAGTCAGCAGCAGACCCAAATCCTCCTACCAGCGTGACTCGTCCACCATGTGAAAAAGGTGAGCAGCACCATCTCTGGCAAAGGACATGGCAAATAGCATCAGTGCAGAGGTGCTTTGGGAATTTTTCTGTCTCTCTTTGTTGTGTTTACCATTACACAATAAAACTGGAATATTCGACAAGTAATTATAAAATAGTGGTGATTAAAAATAAATAAATAAAAAAGCTTTTTGTCTGAACACGAAACTGATGAGCATGCTATCTGAGCTTACTTGTAGGTGACTTACCATGTTAAAATGTTCTAGTTTAAATATTGTTTCGATTGAATTGAACTGAATCGGTGACCTGGGAGGTCATGTATAAACGTAGTGCACGCACAAAACCGTTGTGGCGTTGAGTTTCACACGCGTCTTCATGTGTACAAATAAATGTTGCAGTGAAATTTCCACAGCTGTACGTCAGCTTTGAATTGCCATAAGAATGTGTGGACAGTTGTCAATAACTAACCACAAAGCATCATGGGTAAATACATGGGTAAATCATCTAAATGCACAGAAATCTGACTCCATGCAGCCTTATTCAACTCAGCGCATTCAAAGCAATGTTGTCTATCATTTTAACAACCATTTTGCCTCAGGCAACATGCACATAAAACGTTATGGGAGAAGCTCAATCAGATGTAAATATGTTTTTATTATCATTGGTCTGTTGTAGTGTAAATGTTGCGTAGTTAGAAATGTGTATTTAAGTGTGTTATTTTATATTTCAAGAATGTTTGGAGAATTTTTGACTATTTGCAATGTAAAATAGAGAGTAAGATTTGGCCTGTAGTGTAGTTATTACATCCGAATTTAATCCTGCATGTATAATTTATTAGCAGTAAATATTGTGCTAGTATCAGCACTGCATTAAAGGCAGCAAGACTGCTGCAAGTGTTTAAAGTTAATAATGTGAAGCTTTTGATGAGTCAATTAAAGGCTAGAAATGTGTTGACAACAGGTGTGGCGATTGGAGCCCAATTTGATGTTTTGTCGTGGGGCCCATACAGCATCAGTGTTAACAAGCGATGTGTTGTTATAGAGGGAAGCGGCTCTCCTGTCACTTCACCACTTATGACGGGGATGGTTTGTGGAAATCTCCTTTTCTGTGGAAGTCTGGTTTTGCTCTTTATACTTTTGCTCAGAAAAATGAAAGGTAAGAAATTTTAAAATTAGCAATCCCAACGCCGTATTTCACGGTCTCAGTGTCGCTAAGACCTCTCCTCACAGATCCATTTTCTGACATCATTCTGAATTCCTTAATTTCGAAGAATAATCTTAACATAATAAACTCAGACGTTCTGTTCTTGTTCAATCTCCAGAGCTTTCTTCACGTTTGGAATCCAATCGAGCCTCTGGTGGAAAACAACAAACCGACCCAGATGCAGACAGTCCTTACAGTCATCTTACCCATGGTCAGGCCTGAATGATGAATTTAAAACCTGGCTGCTGTTTGCTGTCCAGAAATATATGTACATTTTTCCATTATGCTAAAGATCTTGATTTTACCCTGTAGGCGACATAGCTATCTATGAATCCATCCCCCCAAGCAGAAATCTTAACACTGGTACAGTGTACTCCTTGATTCATGTAGAAATATTAGTAAATGAAATATCATGACTGCCTGATGTGTATAAATATTACATTAATATTTCAGGAGAAGGAGGCCATAGTGCTGCGTTGTGATCAGCTGAAATGACGCAACACAAGCAGTACGTACAAAAACTATGAGATAATATTTAATTATCCAACTTGTAAAAACATGAAAATACACATATCATATTTCAATTAAAGATGCTAATAATAACACTGAAACAGTGTAATATACCTACTGAGCGACTTCAAACTCACAGCCAAGTGGGAGCAGTAGTAGCAGTATTGAACTAAAGTGAATTCAAACCTAGATTGCAGTAATTATAGCAGAATTACCTGCACATATTTCTGCAGGGTAACACTGATAGTAAACTAAATGCTTTTAATATTTCAGTCAAGACATTTTGGTTGTTTCCTTTACTTTTTGCATTTTGTTTGTTTATTGTGTTCATAGCAACTGACCTTGCTGTGTTTCAGGTCCAGAAGAAAAAGGAGTGGCGCAAACATCTGCTGTCCTTTAAAATCACCAGGACATTTTTCAGCTTTACAAAGACCTACGTAATCTGCGTGTAATTTAACCGCCACTCATGAAATTACTTAGGAATCAAGCTTTAGTAATTGATCATTCAGTAATGTATTGCTTGTGAAAATGGAAACAAGAAATAGACAACAAACCGTACATGTTTGTCTTTGAATAACAACCTCCTCCTCCTGTATTCCCGTGCTTTATAAATGCAATGTTTTGCTTTAAATTACAGTAAATGACTATACCAGTCAATACCAGTCATTACACTAAATGACTGGTATTGCAGTTGATTTTTTGACCTCCCTGCCTACACTTACAGCCCGCAGACAATCACATGACATGGACACAACACAGACACAACGGCCGCACTCTGTCTGTCCATGTAAACACCATTGTAAAAGTTTGCGACCACTAATATCAACTTATGTGGAGGGCCTGCTTTACATTTTTGCAAGCTTTGCATAAAAAACTAAATCAGATCAGTGGGAAACACGAGGAGACACCGTCAATAAAAAATATTCTGATCAGGGTCCAACACATGGGATTGGATCAGAACACATTTTATTTAAGTTTGCAGCAAAAATGAAAACTTATAGTTTCTTTATATCCCTCCAAGTTGGGTGGAGATTTCTATGTAGCCAGTGTTGAATCTTTCTTTACTTTCTCACGGTCAATAATCCTGTAGGTTTTTCTATAAAAAACACAAACAAACTTCAGGTTATCTCTGATTATTTACCCTCATGCCTGGGGTCATGCTCAACCTGATTTCACTGACGAACGCATTGGAAAGTATTTTACCTGCTTACCTCTTGCACTGCTGTAGTACAAGAGATAAGCAGCAAGATATTTTTAAAAATAAGAGCTGTCACAATGGGTTTCACCATATTGTGTTGTGTTGTACAGAAGCATTACAGACCAAAGTGCAAACCCTGGACATCGGTTCTCCGATTGGCTGAGACTGAAGGTTGCTGATGTGTACATGCCTGTGTTGATTTAAGTAACACTTGAATCAGTTAAAGATAAACCATAAAGATTTGATTTTGTAGCAGTCTGGAGCACTGACTGACCTGACAAGACATCATGCTCTGACTGACTGACCGACTGGATGAATGAGGCTCTGTCTGTGTGTGTAGGCAGAGCATAATGCCTCTGCAGCCCTCTGATAGGCTGAAACAATGAGTGGGAAGGGGCTGGAATGAGGCAACGGCCAACCGGAGACCAGACTGAGTGGGAGTGGGACAGAAAGTCCTGTTGGAAGACAGACACTCCAAAGAGTTTCAGTCTGAAGTCAGCATCTGGATATCCTGAGATGACCAGCTGGTTCTAAATGAGTGTCTGCCAATCAGCCTCTGGAAAGAGGCCAGGAGTTGATGATGGCGTCACAACGAAGACTCAACGATAAGAAAAAATACTTGTTCTGGCTTTAAATACCACTCTATGGGTAAGCACTTGTCTGATTGAATGATTATTTCACTGCAAGGAGTTTGAATATCTGGACTTTTTTGAAACTGACTGGAAAGCAATGTAGCTGGCTCCTGATTGGTGAGTCGTGCTGGCAGAGGCCAATGACTGACAGAAGATGTCCATGAACGTAAAGAAGAAGAAGTCATCCTCTGTGCTCTCTGATGCTGCCTCCCATAATCATTCTCAGCGCTATCCTTCTTCGACCCCTCCACTACCTCTCAGGTCTCTGCAACTTGTTGCTAGGCAACCACAGGCGCCTGTTGTGCTGCGGGAGCGTAAGAAGGCCAAAGGCCAGGCTTCGGCAGTCAGGGAGTCCTGGCCGCGCGCCTCAGCAACAGCCCACCACAGATCTCTGACTCCACCCTGCAGAGGGCATTCAGTTGCAGAAACTCGGCAAAGGCCCTCCAGTGTACCAAGATCAGACATCATCTCAATAGCTCCGACTGCCTCAGTGTCCCAGAATCCTCTGCTTCCTGCGGCCTGTCCTCATCGGTCAGTTCCTGCTAGAGATACGCCCAATGGGCGAGGTTCCGATTTAACCATGATGTCACTACTGCTGTTTTACCACAGGTAACCGTGGGGATCAAATGGTGCAGGTAACAGCAAATTTACTAGGGGTTGAACATTTTTAGACTATAGTGCACATGCATATTCATTATTTATTGATGTTAAATTGATTACCATATTGGGAAAGACTATGTAATTCAACGTCTTTGTTTTGCTGCTGATTTTTGGGGTACAAGAAGCCGTCTGCCATATGACTTTACGAAAATCCACAATAAGTTTTAATTTTATTCAAATTGTGTCATTTGAATCGCTGACGATGCATCTCGGATGATCCCTTTACCTCAAAGGAGAACAACTCACATGCATAATGAAAAGCTCAAATTTATATGACATCTATTTCCTTATTAAGTAACTTCTGATCAGAACTTTAGGCCTTGAAAACGGCACAGGTCGGGTCCGATCCACCTATTCCTTTGTCACTCCTGTTCACCTTGCCTGTATCTGTTTCACCTGTGCATCTATTTGCAGCTCTTCCAGTCTTTTGGGCATTGATGGTAAAATTGAGCAGGCAATGGTAAGTCTTCCTGTTTTTGATTCGACCTGTTTGCCACCAGTTTGAATTTTACCTCAAAAGCTACACTTAACTAATTTGCTTTGCTGAATCCGGTATAAAGGCTGTAGTCGTAAACTATTACTCTAAATGTGTGATGTTCAAGCAGCACCCTCTGCTGGTAGATGCAGATTAACACAGCTGCACTTCATGTAACATTTGGAAAAGAAAATGCTAACTTTTTTTTTTTTACCTCGCTTTTTGTCTTCACTTGCCCATCCCCTTTTTTAATTATATATTATATATTATATTATATATTAATTATATATTTAACTATACATGAATTTGCACATCTGTTTCTGCTTGTCTCCTCAGGATCTGGTAAAGAGTCATCTGATGCTGGTGGTGCGTGAGGAGGTGGAGCTTTTACGAGAACAACTGAGAGAACTGCAGGAGAGGAACCTGCAGCTGGAGAGAGAAAACCACATCCTGAGAACGCTGACCCACAACATCTACTCGCCAGCAGGACACAGAATATCTCAGTGATATTCTAAAGGACAATCACAGTGTTCTCCTCTTGGACACATACTGTCTGAAATTAATTGGGCAGTAACAGTTTCCTTGTCTGAAGTGGAAAATATCATGCAGTCAAAAACTGAAAAAGTATTCAGGTGATGGCAGGCTAACAGGCTAGCCAGCTAAAAGGCTAGTCCACTTTTCAGTTGATAATAAACTGGCATGCTAGTGCGATACAATGCTACAGTAAAAAATCTTTAACTTTTTGCACTTTGACTGATGCATTCATTGCTTAATGTGAAGATCAGCTGCAGTTTGTAAATCAGGAAATAACAGTAATCTCTAAAGGGTCTTAGCACTGGAAAAGCACTGGAACATGCTATGCCTTATGTCATTGTGCAGCTTGTCCTCAAATCTAAATCCAAATGTTCTCTCTACTTTTGTCACAATTAGATTAGCAGAATGTGCTGACAATTCATGGCACACATAATTTTTGTGTGTTGACACGAATACAGTTCAAGACAGCAACAAACTTTACAACAGGGTAATGCAAAAGTCTAAAGGGTTAGTAATCACTATTATTATGCTTCTTCCTACATTTACAACCATTCTAATTCTCAGCATGATTGCTATAACTGGCTCAAATTGATATGACTTCCTCTAACCTGACGTTCTCTTGAAACAAACTTTTTCTGCATTCTTTAGATTTGCTTTCCAATCAACTTGTTTGTGAAATTCTCATGGCTCACTGAACTCAAACAAACCTAAAAATGACAGAGAAACCAGAAGCTCTGAAACCTAATATACTGTTTTTTTAATAATTGCATGTCAATTGTTTCGCTTACAACGCCCATGTAGTAAGACAGGGGAAAAGTTCACACACCTGAATGAGTGCTTGCTGCTAAACCAACTGTGTTGTCATGGTAACATGTTTGACAGACTCACATTTTGACAACGGGTCTTGTTGCTGCTGCTAGAATGACAATGATTATGACAAACTATAATATATAAATAAATTAATGAGGTATGATTATCCAGCTGAGTTTGTCTGTTTTTTTGTTTTGGTTTTTTTTTGGATAATCTTTTGTGATTTTGTAATTATCAGAAATTCAAGTAACAAGTTTTGCCTCTCTGTGACTTACTGGAGTTTACACAATGAACGCTATAGAGGATATCACGATTTTATATCAAGATATTACACAAATTTAGCTCGGAAAATGTTTCTTGAGCTTTGATTTTGAACGATTCTGAGCTCCAGTGAAAACAAGCAAGAAGAGATTTGTCAGTGGGAGATCAAACTCAAAGTAATTAAAGTAGTGTCGGATTATCCTGATTGAATCTCATTGTGAATACATTTGTGTCACGAACATGACTCGCTGTATTTAGAAATTGTTGCTTTTTAAAACTTGTACACTTGTGATATTTAAGTGAGATATTTTAATATTCTAACTCATTAAACAACACAGATATCTAGTTCTGCAGTTTTGTTTTGAAGGAGAAAAAAAACCCTTCACATTTACTAGACTATTTTTCACAGATTATTTTTGCATTGTAGCGGTCTTCAAAAAGTAGTTTTGACCTGTGGTGCTTTATGACATCACTAACAGCTGTGACATAACCTCTCTCATTGCATGCTGGGATCTGCAACTCATCATAATCAACAGGACAGAGCACAGAGAAAAGAGTCACTGTAATCTGTAATCCAGAAAGCTCCACCCCAGATCACGATGCAGAAACTCAAACAAAGCGAATCTGGAAAACGCAGATTAAGATTCAATCTGGGTGTGTCTCCTACTGGGAAAGAACATGTAGCCGTGGCAACAGGGGCGATGTTGTGTCGAATATCTGACATAAACTTGCTCAGCTTTAAAAAGAAGGAAAAAAAAGAGCCTGTACATGTAGTTAAAGTTTGATTCAGTGAAATATTTATGAGTTCACTTTCTCCAGAACTCAGAAGGACTTAAGGAACCACAAGATGAGTTCATTTGTTTTTGGGGTTTTTTCTATTGGTTACCATGTCACTCTTTATCTGCATGTATGGTTATCAATATTTAGTTGGAATATAACCTTGAAACAAGCTGCTCCTTTCATAAAGAAGAAAGTTTTTATAGGAACTTGAAGATTTGAACCAGAACAGAGAGGAACTTGTGGCAAGTTCAGTCAATGGTGATTTGATGCATCATCAGTGTAACAATGAAACATAGTTGTGTGTGGCTGGCTATTAATGGATTTAAGTTGAATGGAGTTAATTAAAAAAAAATGTTATTTTTTGATGGCTCCATCAGTGTTTAGTTTATTGTTCGTTTAATGTATAATCCTTGATGCCCTCTGATCAAACTTAAAATGTAATGTTTAACAATGAACGGACATGTGATTATTAAAAAACACACTTTGTGATTTATTTAGGAACAAAACATGAAAATATTTTAATCAGGAACATGTTCGATTGACCAATTGGTCGACTGATTAGCTGGTCTGATTTGGAAATTGTATTTATTTATTCTTTATTATTATTATTATTATTATTATTATTATTATTATTATTATTATTATTATTATTATTATTATTATTATCATTAATTCTTTCTTTTCTTTTTTTTTAAACATCGCTCCTCCTCATCTAAACACGGCACGCGCTCTTCTCTCTTTGTGAGGTTGCTGGCCCTTTAAGACAGGGAGAGGACAGGATGAGCCCATACCTCACACCCCCCAACTCTTCACCCTCCCTCCTCCTCTTCAAACACATTGTTCTGCGGCTGCCGGCGAGGAACCGGTTCCCTCCCGCTGCTGCTGGTCAACCAGCGGAGCCTCTGACAGACAGACAGACAGACAGACAGACAGACCGTTTGACTGACTGACTGACAGGTAAAGCGACGGGCTAACAGAAACGCGCCCGCCCGCCGTGTCTCACCGGCGGCGCATCTCTTTGTGCGGGTCCAACAGTTCACAGAGGTGGAGACAAAGGCAGAGGGCAGGCTGGCGAACCGACACGCGGACACGGAGACGCTATGAGCGAAGGCACGCGCCATGGGAGCGGAGGTCTCGCGCTCAGGTGAATGACTGGCTTACGCGCAAGCAGAACAAAGACAAGCCCGGCTGTCATGTCTCCGCCGTCCGTGAGTCCGTCTCCATCCTCGCGGATGCTGCGCTGCTGTTGTCATGGTAACCATCCCACAGTCTGAGGTCACGATGAAGACGTGGTAGGGGGAGATAGGGACGTGTTTGTTTATTTATTTAGCTGTTTATGCTCTCCGTCTGTGTTTCCTGTTTGCTATTTACCTGTAAGCAAACACGTGACATCACCAAACTGTCAGTCAATCATGCGGGATCAAATTCCGCAGGTAGGCTAATAGTCACGTGACGTTTCTTCTTGCGTCAGTAGGTTAGCTTTATTGTTGAAATATTGCGGTTTTTTCGACGTTTGGTCTACAATTAATGTCAGTTGTCCAACCTTACTTATTTATATGCATTATTTATTAATATAAAAACTTTTTGCATATAATTTTTTAAAGTTACAACCTTATTCTGGCTGGTATTCCGGTTAATGTTTGACATTTTATATGAAATTTTAGTTTTATTTACCACCTTTCCATCAAAATATAAGCGATAGGAATAAGTTTCATTTTATTTTTAAATTTCATGGTGTTTCCTGCCACTCATGCTTTGCTTTAAGTAATTTTAGGAAAGAAAAAACCCCACAAAGAGCTCAGTTTTTATTTGAGTTATTGATGACATCTTGCTTGTTGGTTTTAAATATCAAATTGTAAACAAGGTTTCTATGCGAGAACGTGTTCTCTTTTAAATCAGCTGGTCAACAGGAAGAGCGTGTAGGAAGGAAGCAGGCTTCCTCTCACATAGACACACACACACACACACACACCTACACACACAGCTGCTTTTGTTTCGCCGTGTGTGTGTGTATTTTTGAGTGTGTATTAGTCTCTAAGTGTGGGTGTGTGTGTGCGTGTGTGTCCTACTTCCTTCCTTTGTTTGACGGCTTCATCCTAAAAAAACACAAAGAGTTGAGACAATACGGCACGCTGATATGTTTTGAGAGGGATGCATGTCGAGGACAAGTGCAGAATAAAACAGACGTTTTTTTAAAAATACAAACATGAGGAATAAATGAAACTAAAACATCAGAAAGGGTCAACAAAAACAAACAAAAAGTAAAAATAACTCGACTGTTTGTTTCAGAAAACAGAACCCAAAGATGGAAAAAAAATAATTTATACTTTATGGTTTAGTGTTTCATTTTTTTCCCCCTTTATTTTAATTTTTCTTTTGATTACAGATTCAAAGGTCCACTTTTTTTTTAAATGGCCATTGAAACCTTCCATCATTTGTCCACTTTGATTCTACAGATTATGTGAGAAATCTTTGACAGTCACATTTAAAATGCTCCAAACTCTGAGCAAATAGCAAAGGGAAGTTGAGTAATGAACTTGTGCGATGCTGAGCGGTTTCTCACAAACCAAGCAGGAAGTCTGCGTGGTCTGACGGTTTACTAATGATCCTCTTTATCGGCTGTGGGGAAATGACCCGCTGTGTTTAAAGTCCTGTACACGTGATTCAATCGGAGCAGTCAAATTAACCCAAATCAATGAGATTCTGTTTGTCAAAGACAGATCTGAACTTCAGGCAGGTGAAAAAGAGTGTAGTTTTCTTAAAGTGATTGTCAGGATTTGAGTTTATTCTAAATAAACATTTAGAGTTTCTATGTTGTCCTGGCTACCCCTTGATTGTTCCCTGGTGTGTCTCGTTCCCTGATTACCTGAGTATTCAATGTCACCTGTGTTTCTGCATCTTGATGCATCTATTCTGTCTTGATGTCCATTTGTGTCTCCACTGGCTACCAGTGTTGAGCCTTAGCTTCTGTGCTGCCTGGTTGTAGGACTGTTTATATTTGGACTATTTCTACATTAATCATAATTTTCTTCACCTTAACCTGGGTCAGCAGTGTCTGCGTCACCACCACACATCGCCTTTCGTGACAGTCATACAGATTCAGTAAGGACCTTTTTTATTTATTTATTTATTTATTAATAAAGAAAAATGCAAACTCTCTTAAAACATTAAGAGAGGTTGCTTGTCTTGTAGAACTAGGCTTTTCTTTTTTCTTACATGTTCACTTTCTGTCAGCAAACTGGGTTTCTGTTGTTAATTTATGGTTTATTCTGAAAAATGCACTTTTTGTTTTTTTTCCATTCTCTGGATGGAGAATTCTGACTGGGTGGAAGGATTACTCACTTTCCTGAGTGGAAACGGAGCCTTACAAACACATTTTTGTTCTTCCTTTTACACACTGTGTCATGTTGGAAACACAAGCTTCAGCATATTTCACTCAGATTTTGCGTCATAGAGCATAATGCACAGTTTCAAATTGGAAAGAAAATGGTGCAGGGATTTTCCTTTGCCTTTTTTTTTTTTTTTTTGAACATGAAAATGTCTGAAACACATTTTGCTGTTTCTGAATGAGCTTTTCTCTAAATTTGCTTAATGTTACATCATAAAACTCTGAAGTAAAACCTCATGTCTGTCTGTGCCCTCTGACCA
Source organism: Poeciliopsis paucimaculata (assembly GCA_903067055.1). NCBI lineage: Eukaryota > Metazoa > Chordata > Actinopteri > Cyprinodontiformes > Poeciliidae > Poeciliopsis > Poeciliopsis paucimaculata. The sequence continues at coordinate 20,164 of CAEGAD010059902.1, forward strand.
GGTAGCCCAGTGCTGAGGTGTGGCAGCTGGTGATTGGTGGTTACCATGGTGCCCAGGCCATCGTCCGGGGAGCTATGGGGGCTCCATCTGATGCCCCCGCGGATTCTGGTGGACTGCTGCCTCCCCAATGGTGATATTCTGTTTATCTTTATGTTTTTTGTTATTTTTCCATTGTGTGACATATATATCTCTCTGCCTCAACACGAAAATAAACTCGTATCATCAAATTACATATTTGTATCTGATCTGTAGTATTTTGTTTATTCAGCGCCTTTTTCCTGCATGCAGTAGTGTTACTGCACTATTTGCAGTGTGTTGTTGTTTTTATGAATTTTTGCTTTTGTTCTGTTGGTTTTGCTTTGTTTACTTGTGGTTAATCTTTGTATTTGTTCACCAGGGATGATGGTGAGCCTGGAGTGTCTCAGAGAAACTCCTCTCATCAGCATAAAGCAGCAGCTCTTCATCGAGGCCAGGAAGTATCCTCTCTACCACCTGCTGCAGGTACGCCATCTTCCCTCTCTGCACACCCTCCACTCTACCCGGGACAGACTAACACTCTCAATTCTGCTCTCTAATTGGTTAGGAGGAGTCATGCTACATCTTTGTGGGTGTGACCCAGGAGGCCGAGCGGGAGGAGTTCTACGACGAGACGCGGAGGTTGTGTGACCTGCGACTGTTTCACCCCATCCTGAAGGTCATCGAGCCACTGGGGAACCGAGAGGAGAAGATCCTAAACCGAGAGATCGGTAGGACTGGCCCCTAATGTTTCTGTGACATCATCACTCGAGTCATAGCCTCGTCCTCCAAACTGACACTTTGTGTCCCGTTCAGGCTTCGCCATTGGGATGCCGGTGTGTGAATTTGAGATGATGAAGGACCCAGAGGTTCAGGACTTCCGCCGCTCCATACTGAGCGTGTGCAGAGAGGCCATGGAGGAGAGAGAGGGGGGTGGGGCACACACCCAGGCGCTCTACGTTTACCCCCCCAATGTGGAGTCCAGTCCTCATCTGCCGCAACACATTTATAGCAAGCTGGACAAAGGTGCTGAACCTCTTCTTCTGCTGGGTTTTGGATCCAATTGGAACTTTGACCTGGGTTCTGCGACGGTCTCACTTCCTTCTGAACTGATTTCTGCACCCATGTTTGTTTCTGCCTAACTCTCTGCTACAGTTTCTCTGATCTGAACTGAGCGACGTGTTTGTCAATTTGCAGGACGGCTCATTGTGACCATCTGGGTGATTATGTCTCCATCAAACTCCAAGCAGAAATACACTTTAAAGGTACAGCTGGTGAATTATTTATTCATTTCTTGTGTGAAACAGGGTTTTTGTTTTTTTTTTTTACTAGAAATGCACCAACAAATCAGTTGCTAAATATAATTGTCAACTATGGCGAGCTGAAAAAATGTAATTTTTTTTTTCTGTTCGGTGTACGCACCATAAGTGAGCCCTAAAACTTTGCACCAGCTCTCTGGAGTTCAACTGTTTCTAAGTGAAGAAGAGTCAAATTTTATAGTTTTTTTTTTAAATGGAAAATGCATCATGTCTCAACACATCTGTGAAATATGTGTCTCAGAGGAAGCTGGGTAATTTGACGCCATCTCACTTCCTTCTAGACGCCTCCTTGGTGGGGAAGTGGTGCAGCAGGGAAGTAATGTGGTCCGCACAATTGCCAGTTCAAATTCTGGGCTAATCAGGAAATGTTCACAATAATAAACATTTGTTTGGTAAGATCTGGATGCTCTGATATCACGGCAGACAAAACAATTTTATGATGTAGCAGCCAATGCAGTGTTTGATATGTAAGATTAATTGGATTGAATGTGTGGTGAAATGCAAATTACTTTTGTAAATTGCCTTCAGACGACATTTGTTATGCCCTACATAAATTAACTGATTTATGCTGATTTTCAAAGTTGAGCAGAAAAACATCCTCAAAAGCTGTCAGGAAGGCTAAAGGCAGGCTTTTCATTCATTGACGTTATTTATGATTCTTTATCCAAAGGATTTATTTATACCAGCTTCGAGTCACTGAAAAATCATACCACATAATTGAGTATATGTCGTCATAATGGAGGGTGTAGGAGAGAAATTCTGACATTATGGAACCAAAATGGAATAAGAAGAATACCCTTTAATTATATTTTCAGAGGTCTCCAATAGCACAGGAACAAGTGTTATTCATTTGTCTCTGGAGGACTCTTAATACTTTCTACAAATGAAGGCAAAGTTGAGTCTGTCAGCACATCTCAAGATCTACTTCCTTTCATATTTCAAAACAAAAGTATCAAAAATAGATGCATGTTTCAAGCTTAAAACATTCCCTTTATTTGAGGCTTGCAACATTGGTGCAAGCTTACCTAATCTGATAAAGTTGTATATATATCATAACAGAATAATGCAGCGTTTTCTTTCAGCTAGATTTTGTGTGAATTTAAACCTTAATGTTTGTTGCTCTGTAACATCTGAGCATTTTGACTTTATCACAGATTGTTTTAGTGCATCTTTAACCAAAATTTTAGAAAGAAGAGAGTCTTTCTCCGAACCGTTTTAGGACCTTTCACGTTACGCTTGTGTCCAGGTTAGCCACGACAGTTTACCCGAGCAGCTAATCGCCGAGTCCATCAGGAAGAAGAGCCGATCGATGCACCTGTCCCCACAGCAGCTGCGTCTCTGCGTGCAGGAGTACCAGGGCCAATACATCCTTAAGGTACATGGGGCTGTTCCGCCTGTCTGTTCATCCACCTGCCTACCAGCACACCTGTCTGACTCTATTCACCTGTCAGTCAGGGTCCAGGAGAATGTTGAGTACCTTCTCAAGGTACACTTGGTAGTCTGACCAGATTAACCTCTAGACATTTCTGTCTCACATCTCCAATTGTCTCCCATGTTTTGCATCTCTCCATCCAACTTGTCCGTCTGTGTCCGACTCCGTGCGACTCACAGGTGTGTCCGTGTGTCCCTCAGGTGTGCGGCTGTGACGAGTACCTGTTGGAGAATTTCCCCCTCAGTCAGTATAAGGTAATCAGTTTAACATTTTCAGACTGTTTTTCTCTGGTTGTCCTGATTTTTACCAGTCCTCCCTGGATGTCTGCAGTACATCCGCTCTTGCATCATCGTTGGACGTCTCCCTCACCTGATGCTCGTGTCCAAAGACAGCCTCTACTCTCAGCTTCCAGCCTCGGGTTTTGTCACTCCTTCCTACAGGTAGAAGTTCTTTGTAATAAATAACGGGAACAGATGGCGGTGTGCTGCAGGTGTGAGGTTGACGAGGTGTGCACGTTTTAGTCGGAGGACGCCCCAGCCGTCTCCCTGTCCAGGAGGAGGTGATGGCTCTCCTCCTCGCTCCCTCTGGGCCTTTAACACTCTGCTCAGGGTGCGACTGCTCTGCGCCACCTACGTCAACGTCAACATCCGGGATATTGACAAGGTGCCCATCCTGAGACAAGCGTCTATTAATCCATCTTCTGTCTTTTTCTGTCTTCTACGTTCAAAGTCTATTTTTAGAAATCAAAATCAACATTTTGAACAAAGTTTGAGTCAACACCATCCCCTTGTTGTCTGTTCTCTTTTCTCTCTGTCAAAATGTGGGGCATCAGTAAGATTTGTTTCATTTGTTGTTCTAACACTATTCTGTGTCTGTCCTCAGCATCCTTTCAACCTTTTCTCCTCATCATTATATGTGTAAACCCACTGCCAGAGAATCACAGATCAATGCCACTGCATATGCCTGATTTGTCTGCAGTGAGCAGATCACATTAAATACAAGCTAGCACAAATTCGTGAAACAGATGCAAGTAATCAAGGAGAGAAAGAAGTCCTTTCAGCTTCTAACAGGATCAAGGCGCTCCTCAAAACTGGAAGAAAAAAGCTTTTTTTTTTTAATGTTTTGGATAATATTTATACGTCTATAAGGGATGTGGATGTTCTTAATGCACTGCAACAGAAAAGCACTATTGAAAGACAGTGAAACAAATCATAGTAATGAAGTAAAACCAACTGGTCTTTGGTTTCAGTTTTGGGATGTCTGGTTGAGTCTGCCCGATGCTGGAAGTACAGTCAAGTTCCTTCTCAGTAGTTAGAGCAAAGCATGCAGAAAATAATTTTTCTTCTGTCAGTTGCCCTCAGTACACAAAACTTTTCTGAGCTCAAATCAAAAAGTTTGTGATATTAACTAAAATGTTCTTGTTTTCAGATAAATTAGTTGCATAAATATCAGGCAGGCATCCCTGCATGTCTGGATGAATAAAGGTTTTGTACCACAAGTACACATTGGTATTTCCTCTAGTTTATTTTTTTCAAAATAATAAATTTTTTTCTAAATGTTTGAATAGTCCATGATAAAGTAAAAGTATTCTGGAACAAGGAGACACAATTTGCTCATCGTTGCAGTTAAAGTAACAAATCTTCCTTTTGTTTCGAACTAAATGGATTCGCAGACTCTGGGTTGCACTCATTCAGGATTATCTTTGCCATTTAGACCATTAACACACAGATGTCCTGTAAACCTTTGAATCACCTTGAACCTTTCCTTTCTGTGTCCACACTCTTTAAAAAAAAAAAAAAAAAAAAAAAAAAAATCCTGTCCTCAGTTTTAAATCTGTCCTCCGCTGTGTGTCCTTCCTCTGTCTCCTCAGGTTGTCTTTGTCTTTCCTCTCATGTTCTCGTCACATGTGATCACTCACAGTCAAGGTACTTTGAACATGTGAAGCTCAGTGTTGTGATTCTGCGCCTTCTTGTCTCCTAGCAGTAGTTGTGAGTCTGTCACAGTAAGCAGCGTCTCTTTAGAGGTTAAACTTCTACGTGGACACCTGTGAAGACACTGCCATTATTACACTGAACATAGGGGTGTATATATATAATATACAACCCCGCTATGTTTAAAGAGTTCTTGAAACTGGTGTTTTTCTGACATTTGGCTGTTGTTCTCACCTGACCTGTGAGTTTGTCTGTGGTTAGATCTATGTGAGGACGGGTATCTATCACGGAGGAGAGCCGCTGTGTGAAAACGTGAACACCCAGAGGGTTCCCTGCTCCAACCCCAGGTAACTCACCCCATCATGCTCCGCCAAACATGAAAAACACACTGAACACCTGTCTGACACCGCTACTAGCCATCTGACTCTTCATACCTGTGTCCAGGTGGAACGAGTGGCTGACCTATGACATTTACTTGGCGGATCTTCCTCGCTCGGCAAGACTCTGCCTGTCCATCTGCTCTGTGAAGGGAAGGAAAGGAGCCAAGGAGGTAGGAAAGATGGAGGTGTGCACCTGGTGAGAGGGTAATTATTTAGTCATTCATCTGGCTGACCTTCCCCTCTCCGTCTCCTCTTGTAGGAGCATTGCCCTCTGGCCTGGGGGAACGTCAGCCTGTTTGACTACATGGATATCCTCGTCTCTGGAAAGGTGGCTCTGAGTCTCTGGCCTGTCCCTCACGGCCTTGAAGACCTGCTGAACCCCATCGGAGTGGCCGGCTCAAACCCCAACAAGGTGACTGTGTTGGTCGGCTTTCAGGCCATTGAGCTGATCAGTTAATAATCAGTGATTAAACGGTGACTGATGGCTGACCAGGGGGCTGTGCTCTGCAGGAGACCCCCTGTGTGGAGCTGGAGTTCTCACGATTCAGCCAGACTGTTGTGTTTCCCGATGAGCAGCAGATTGAAGAACATGCCAACTGGACCATCAGCAGAGAGCTGGGCTACAACTACTGCCATGGACTGGTAACTCACAAACCGAGCTGTGTGGACAGAACTTGGAGAGTCTGTATAAAACTGGATCTGTTTTACTAGATCATGTTGCCAAAAGTTTGGTGCCGTCTGTGTTTTTCTTCATGTAAATCTGATTTATTTATTTATTTTTCATCCTCATCTGTCTTAGAGTAGCCGCCTGGCCTGCGACAGCAGTGTTTCAGCCACTGATGCAGAGCAGCTTCGCTCTCTTTGCTCCAGAGATCCTCTATATGAGCTATCAGAGCAGGAGAAAGACTTCCTCTGGAGACACAGGTGGGAGTTTTATGCCTAGAAACGGGTAAATGGCTGAGATAATAGAAATGCACTTTAGAGACTGTCACCATCATCACTATTTGTGTCCCTTCTTTTATGCTCCGTTCTGATTATAAAAGCTTATTGTTGAGAAATTCATGAATGCCCATAGGGAAGACTTGTGATATTTAAGGCAACACATGTTGCAATATATACAATTCTGCTTTGATGCTGAAATGGTTCAACTGAGTTTTGCCAAGAAGACCATTAATATCTCATACCATCACCAAGCTTTGCTGCTGGGCTTGAACAGTCTGGATGTGACTTTTCATTGTTGGTCCAGGGTTGAGCAATCTTTCATTTCTTTTAAAACCAAAAGAAATGGTTTTAAAAGAAAACCATTTCTTTTAAATGGTTTAAAAACATCTGCAACTAATGCAAGAATAATCTGTTTCTAAATTATGAAAATCTTTGCACTGTAATGCCAAACAAATAGTTTACAGTAATAGTGTCTATGTTGTATCGGCTAATGACATGACACCAAGGGAGAGATCGAAATAGTAGTTATCCAGTGGTGTTGAACTTGGGAGGATATCTAGATGGATTGGGGTCAGGCTCACAAAAGTACAGACTAGCTCTTCAGAGGTTAAAAAAAAAATTGAAAATTGAGAAAAATGTGTAAATTTTTGACCCATGTGACGTTTCCCTTTTAACTTCGCCTTCAAATCAAACAAATTTGGTGTCAATTGAGTGTCCAGCAAAATTTGTGCTGCTATTATTTTAAAGATAAATGTTTGCAGAGGTTGTAAAATGACCTATTCATTATAGATTAATTACAGTTGTCAGATAACATCATTGTTCTAGAAATTTACATAAAATAAAAGTGAAACAAAGTATCAGAAATTCATCTGTTTTTTCCTTTTGTCATTGCAGCTTTTTTTGATTCACTGCTTTATGTACATGTGATATACCTGTTGCTGCTTCCTGCTCTGATTACTTTGTCTGTCTCTACCTGCCCATGTCTCCCTGTCTGTCCGTCTCTCTGCAGACATTATTGTTTAAACATCCCAGAGTCTCTGCCTAAGCTGCTTCTGTCAGTCAAATGGAACTCCAGAGACGAAGTGTCGCAGGTATAAACTCATTGTCACAATCTGGGAGGTTCCTCCACATCCGGACTGCGATGTGTTCAATTATTTAACAGAACGAGCGCAATTTGAGAGAGGAATCGGGAGTCGGGCCGCAGCTGCTCAGCCAAACGCAGCTCTGACTCGAGGCACATGGCCAGGTTCCTCTCAGTCACAGCAGCCAAGGGAAGCGAAGCCATCAATGCCCTTCCTGTGACTGAATAACTCAAGTCGTTTGAGAAAAGAACAGACATAAATTACAAGTTTCATACTCCGTGTTGGGCTTTTGTGTTCGTTCCGTTTTGAAATCTGAGTCGGCGTAAATTATTTCTCTATTCAGTGAAGCAGCTCAAGGCAGTAGCCAGAAATTGAAAGGTGCAGTAAAAGTAATCCTAAAAGTGCAGTTTTTACTACTGGTGCACTCGTTACGCAAGTAAATATAACTGGGTAAATGTAGCTCGTTAATGCCCTCACATCTTAGCAGTACTTGGGGATTTCAATTGGGTAGTAAAGGGGCAATATTATGTTTAATCAACCTTTTGAGCATTACATCATGCTATAATGTTCCTTCATCAAAAACAAATCCGTAATGTTACCTTGATTCTTTCATGCACCTTTAAGAAATCCTTTAATCTCCCTTGTCAACCACTCAGCTGTGCAAAATGCATTCAGAGCTGCAGTGTCCAACGTTTCAACAAGCTTCCGCCTCACAGATCAGCCCTCCCTGACTCAGCTCCTTCAGACTAGCCAGCAGAAATTGGCAAACACCTGGCAAAACTGTGCATCAACTGAGCTCATTATACGAGCTACTTCATGCTGATAAAAAATGCAGAGTTTCAGAAAGAGCAGGACTTTCTTAAAGAGACGGAGATCCACTTTTAATGTGTTAAATTGTAAAGTCAAAAGAAATTTTATGTAGACATTATTTTTATAAACGATGAAGGTAACAGTTGTTTGTGCTATAAAATGGTACTATGATGTTGATACTGCCCCTTGAAATGAAATTTAAGGCTTTACAGTGCATGCCAAAATGGTTCACATCCTTTTAAATTGCATCATTTGTCATGTTACAACCACAACTTTGTATTTAATTGGCGTTTTATGTGATGGTTTTATGCCCATGCTAACTCTGGAAGAGCTGCAGATAAAACAATTAGTTGTGTGGTTAAAAAACAAACTCTGGCCAAGTTTGGAAGAGAACCATGACTGAATGAGATCAAAATTGAAACTTTTGGCCTAAATGTGTGGCAGAAATTAATCTGCACAACGTGAACAAGTTTCCAAGATGAAACATGGTGGCGGCGTCAGCATGCAGTGACACAGAAGCTGGTCGATGTTGATGGAAAAATGAAAGGAGATGATCATAAATATTCATCTGTTCTTTCTCAAACTGTTAACATGAAAAAAGGCATGATTGCACATCCCCTGAACCATTTGTTTTTACTAAGGTCCTACACATCTCGTCTTTCTCAGATGTACTGTTTACTGAAGGAATGGCCACTGATGGAGCCAGAGTCCGCTCTGGAGCTGCTGGACTGTAACTTTCCCGATCCGATAGTCAGAGAGTTTGCACTACGCTGTCTGGTCCAGGGCCTGACGGATGACAAGTTGTCACAGTATCTGCTGCAGCTTGTGCAGGTGAGCTGAAACTCTCACTTTGGCTGCGTTCTTTATTCAAAATGCAACTGCAAACCTGATCCCTGGCTCTGCAGGTGTTAAAATATGAGATGTACTTGGACAATCCTCTGGCTCGATTCCTCATCAAGAAAGCGCTGACCAATCAGAGGATAGGACACTTCTTCTTCTGGCATCTGAAGTCAGTGTAAATCTCCTGACCTGTAATAAACATAATGAGCTAGATGCCTTTGCATTCAGGTCGACAAGCATTTGATTTGACAAGAAGTCTTTTCACAGGTCAGAAATGCACAATAAGACCGTTTCTAGAAGGTTCGGCCTTCTGCTAGAGGCTTTCTGCAGAGCCTGCGGCATGTACCTGAAACACTTGAACAGACAGGTGAGCATTCAGACACAAGATGGCTCTCAGACATCTTGACTGGCCGTGTATGTATTCGTGTGAATTGGCTTTCATTTACTAGGGTAATATCTGATTACCAGAGTTGGGTTCAGTGGTATTTTGGGAATTAAAAGGGACACATACAGAAAGCCTCTGAAGTTGCAGGCAGACAGAAGTTACTGATAATCTTTGAGTGTTTCAGCAAAAATAGCAGGTCATAGTAAAATTTCAGGAGATACTTTTGTCTAAAGTCTCAAAAGAAACCCCTTCTTCAAGCAACCTCCTCTTGTTCATGAATAATGAATCAAGCTTCCATAAATTAAGCTGCAATCTTTGAAACACAGGAAGCATGAAGCAGAGCTCAGTGGAGACCATTGTGTGTTAAAGGCAAAAATTTATGAGCTTGAAATGTTCAAGATTTTTCCTGTCCAGAAGTTGTAACGATAAAAATGTGTGTAACTCTGTCCAGTGGGGACGGGAGGGGCCCAGCAAATTTATAGGGATGATAATTTCCCCCTTTGGAGACGTCATTGAAATCAATGATGAATTTCAGTTTAAAGGATACAATGAACTTAAGATATGGGCAGAGATTGTTTTAATGTTCCTCTTGTCTTGTACTGGGTCTGGTTAAATGTACTGCACTGATGCATGGTTTACAAATAGTTTGGTGATTTAGAAAGAAACATGTTTGCAGGTGGAGGCCATGGATAAACTGGTGAATCTGACGGACACACTGAAGCAGGAGAAGAAGGACGAGACTCAGAAGGTATGAAAACAAACACCAGCATGTCTTGTTTAATTCCTGTGCCATGATGTTGACGGGTCGCTGTGCTTTTATTGCTGGGAAGACTCAGATGAAGTTCTTGGTTGAACACATGTCGCGTCCAGACTACATGGAGTCTCTGCAAGGATTTGTCTCTCCACTAAACCCAGTTCACCAGCTGGGAAATCTCAGGTAACAAATTAATCAAGCTACCACAAAATGCAAAGCTAACCCAAACTCTTCCATTGACCTATCAAGCTAACTGATAACAAAATGTACAACCAATTGTTACACTTGCAGGCTGGAGGAGTGCAGGATCATGTCCTCGGCGAAGCGCCCCCTATGGCTAAACTGGGAGAATCCCGACATAATGTCCGAGCTACTTTTCACCAACAATGAAATAATCTTCAAGAACGGAGATGGTAACTACTCTCAGCATCGGTTTCACTGCGACATGAGCTGAAAGTGGAGCTGTTGGGACATTTCTGGTAACGTAGCCTGTTCTGTTTGCATTGCAGATCTGCGTCAAGACATGCTGACGTTGCAGATCATTAAGATCATGGAGAACATCTGGCAGAACCAAGGCCTGGACCTGCGGTGAGAGCCAGTGATGTCATCAGAGGAAGTGACATCAGTGACGCGTGACGAACCTGGAATGTTTGTGTTGCAGAATGCTGCCGTATGGCTGCCTGTCCATCGGAGACCGCGTGGGTCTCATCGAGGTGGTGAAGAACAGCTATACTATCATGCAGATTCAGTGCAAAGGAGGCCTGAAGGGGGCGCTGCAGTTCAACTCCAACACTCTTCACCACTGGATCAAAGACAAGAACCACGGAGAGGCGTCAGTACTCCTCCATCTGATTGTAGAACTGTGCTTTGAACTGTGTGTGTCTGTAGACCTGCTCCAGCTGACTGTTCTGGATGAACTGTTAGTTCTCCATATGTGTATCAAGCCTTTCGACTCGCTCGTCTTTCCTGTCTCGTAGGTATGATCGGGCCATCGACTTGTTCACCAGATCCTGTGCAGGTTATTGCGTTGCCACATTCATCCTGGGAATTGGAGACCGACACAACTCCAACATCATGGTGAAGGAGAATGGACAGGTGACCCTCTTAATCCTCTTCTTCACTTCGTCTTCCCTTAGCTCACCACACTGACTATTATTCCTCTCCCTTCAGCTGTTCCACATCGACTTCGGTCACTTCCTAGATCACAAGAAGAAGAAATTTGGCTACAAAAGGGAGCGTGTGCCTTTTGTCTTGACTCAGGACTTTCTCATTGTCATCAGTAAAGGCATTCAGGAGTCGACAAAGACGAAGGAGTTTGAGAGGTGTCGTCTGGTCCTCGTCTGTCTGCAGCTGCTGCTGCTGTCTGGCCCGTCTCACCTGTGTTTACCTGTCTGTGGTGCAGGTTCCAGGAGATGTGCTACAAAGCTTACCTGGCCATCCGACAGCATGCCAGCCTCTTCATCAACCTCTTCTCCCTCATGCTGGGCTGCGGCATGCCTGAACTGCAGAGCTTTGATGACATCGCCTATCTGAGGAAGACCCTTGCATTAGGTAAAATTGGAGGATAGATTTGTGAAAAGAGAAGACAGGAAGAATGATGAGAGAAACGGAGGTTGAAAGTGAGCATATCAATAGAGGAAAGTAGAAAAAAATGAAGGTTGATCAGAAGTGTTACAAAATATGCAAATGTGGCATTTGGAAATATTTAGACTGGTTCAGTTCAGGACAACTCGGCTGCTGACCAAAGCAACCTGGTAACCTGAATAACCTGGCATGTATGGGCACAACTTGGACCGAGAACCTTAAATTTCCTGAGATTGACAGATCAGGGACACATTATTGGAGCCAATCCAGGTGGTGGGTTGATGATGAATTTGTGGAAAGTAGATTTTCAGGCCAATCGGGATGACGTTACCCTCTAATTTATCTGGAGTTTTGTTGATGTTGGTACTAGAAGAAATGTCTTCCAGGACTCAGACTGATGAAGGGACCCTAAGGTGAGGTTGGGCTAAGTTTTGGGTAACTTTGACAAGGACCTTATTGAAAAGTCTTCTGAAAATCTAGTTTGAACAACATTGAAGTTCATAGCATAGACCTCAGAACTGAAGGTGTGTTGCACACACAACTCGCTGGTCTTGAAAGTTGTCATATTTTTATGAGATTACCTGGTGAAATTAAGTCTAGATTAGAATAATGCTTGGCGGATGTCAACTAGTTTTAAGGTTGCAATGTTTTTGATGGCTCTTTTCTGGCCTTTCAGAATAGAGATGATCATTTTTAATACATGTGAAAGAAGTTAGCTTTACCTTTTACTCAATCACCTTGTATTTGTTGTGAGACGTCTGTCAAATCAAATTGTGTAATCTTCATTATTGGTCAGATTTTCTGCTCTGATGACTGATATAAACGGAGAACTGAACAGATAAGTGTAAGAACAATTCAACTTTGACTAAAAAACAAAAGGTTCTTCTAGTGCAGAAATCCAAAAAGCAGAAAACAAGAAGAAACTAGACCACACACCACTGTAAAGTCTGCCGTCTCACTGCGTTTTCTTTTCCTCAGAAAAGAGCCAGCAGGAGGCGCTGGAGTACTTCACAAAACAGATGAACGATGCTCATCACGGAGGATGGAGCACCAAGATGGACTGGATCTTCCACACTATCAGACACATGCCCAACGAACACTGACACACAGAAAACACTACACACCCTGGCACACCACAACGCCAGATGCACACCACAACACTGGCACAACACAACGCTAGACCACGTCAGGACATGGCATAAAGTTCTTCAGACACACCAAACGGTGATATAAAACTATATATTTAAATCCAAATATGCAACCCATCAGACACAGGTAGCAAGCACACACACACAGATTTATACAAACGCAAACATCTAAAGCACAAGATGTGCTTGTTTTCTGCACTACTCTGGTGATGATGGGTTTACTGAATGCAAGTTGTTTGCATCACCTCATAATGTTGTCGGGAGAGTTGCCATAGAATCGCTAATCTCTCAGGTGCAGAGGTCAGGGAGGTTTGTGAAGGTGCCAAAGGCATGTGGAGGTAGAGAAAGTAACGGTGATGATGTCAGCCAGTCTTCAACCTGATGCAACAGTCAGCCAGCCGGCTCCACTACTGTAGCTGCAAACTGAACGAGACTCTTTTAGCGTTGCAAACATTTAGAGAATTTTATGAACCACCTGCAGCTTTATTGATACGTGGGAGGCGAACACTGTGCTCACTGTGAAAGCAATAAAAAAAAAAAGCCTCTGATAACAAATCAGTACTTTGATGATGACAATCAAGGAGTTCTGACAGAGAAGAAGACGGAGCTGAGTCCTGTGCCGTGAAGCAGCTTTGATAAAGAAACTAACACGTCTGGCTCAACCAAATCCAAACATCGTAATGTCAGACGGATTACAGGCCATTTGGAAGTTGGCTTTTATTTTGTCCAGGCTTTCTGATTGTGAAAAGCGGTGGCACTGTAACTAGTGAACCAAACGCAATCATGAAGAAATATTTTATTCCGTTTCATAATTTCCAGACGTCAAGCATTTTACCAGCAAACGTAAGTCATAAATATTTGTTAGAAATAACTTTGCTCTAAAGTGCTTCTGTCCTGAGTTTTTGTAAATGTATACAATTTTAAAAATCATTAACGGTATGACACCATTATGGGAAGAACTGGCTTCCTGATACCAAAAGCGCCGAGCTTACTTTGCAAAGCCGCTAATCCTGCTTCATGGCGCAGGCCTCAGATCGGCTCTGGATGGAGGGAAAGTGGAGTTTGTAAACATTTCATATATCATATTTATCTGCTGCTTAAACAAGTATTATCCATCATTTCTTGTTGACATCTATTCAATCTCTTGGCATGTGGATTTACTTTGATAATTTATACGACGTATGTTGACGCGTGAACATTTTTTTAACATACTCATACCTTATTATAAAACTGGCTACATTTGGAATCATGTGGCACTTTTATTGTACAATTCCAGCTAAAATTGTGAACGTTAAAAGTTCCTCTTGTAAAAGTTTACTTCTCATATTTGGTGACACACAGCGCCTAGCCAAATAATTTGCTCACATTGTAATCGTGGTTCATGAAGCACCAAATATGTCAGCATAAAGTTATACACTTATCCCCAGACAAGATGATGATTTGTGCAGGTTTTTTTTTTTTCCCTCCCCATCAATGTAAGATTACAGATTAATGGGACCTTTTGATGGAGCATTGATGAAACCTTTTCACTCTCTCATGCTATGTGATGACCAAAGCTAAACATGGTCAGATGTACAAATTTGACATTTTTGGGCCAGTAGTTGTATATTTGATAAAAGTGAAGCCCAGTTTTTATTTATTTTTTCCCCCTTTTGTTTAGTTTTATAACAAATTTACCACTCATCTCCGTCCGTCAACCTGTGGACCACCACCATCTATAAACCGGCCAAATTTTCTATTTGAAGAAAAACAGAAATCATTTCATTTAACAACCAAAACCATCGAGTTTTTTCTGATTGACAATTTTACCTCCATCATCCAGTTTCATTAATTAATTTTTGGTGTTCAGTATTTTATAAACGTCATACACATCTTGCTTACTTCAGTGTTCAAACATAATGGGTTATCACATCACTGTGTTAGAGTGAAAATGAAGAACAGATCCAGCAGGATTTGAATTGCACTCGTTTGCTTTGTTTTTTTGTACAGTGCCCCGAGATGACTTTTGTTGTGAATAAGCACTGTCTAAATAAAGTTAATTGAACTCATTCAGTATTGTGTAGTTTGTTTGTTTTTTTTTAAATCGGTGAAGTATTGAAACATTTGATTGACTTCAGTACTTTAATTTCCTATTTAAGCATCCTATTTGAATGTACTGCCTGATGATCGCTCATGATTTCAGTTTGGGACCATTTTGATCTTGGATCAGAAAGTAAGGTGTTGTGGTTATCCATCACTTTGTTTCATCTGGTTCTTTTCAGTTTCTACTTGATCTATCTGAATCCAAATTCAGCAGAAATGGACTTAGTTTACTTCCATATTATGTTCAGCAGGTTAAGTGTTGCATATGTTTGACAGAACCCTTATTTAAATAAATCCACCTCCTCAATGCTGAGGCATTATAGGGCATCAGAATGAATGCCCTACAATGAATTATAGGGCAATCAGAATGAATTATATGTAGCCATTTGTAGAATTCTACAAATTACTCAGTTGCTTTTTATTATTTCATATAAATGTATTGTTTGCGTGTCAAAAAAGCTTAAGACTATATCTCAAAATGTTGGAAAGACAATTTTTTTTTTAATGAAAATTTGTGAGGAAAAAAAATAAAGTCCAGTCCACAAGCATCCTCATTCCAAACATGTTCACTTAAATGGTCGCTTTATGGTACATGTTCACGTTTATTGACTGTATATAAGAATATCAAATACATTTTGAATTTAACTGAATATATGACATAATACACAATAAAATACAATGACTTAAATCTTATTGTATAGACTAGGTCATCAGATCAGTCTGTCAACTATGTTGCCTGTAGGGATTTTTAATGTCCAGCAGGTGTCAGTATTCAGGGACACAGTATCAATACAGTTTTGCTTTGGGTCGAAACGCTTCATGACGCCTCATTTACCCATCACTACTGACAACATAAAACCGTTCAGAAAACTCCAATGACATCACTGACTTCATGCGTTCAAACTTCATTATATGGATTTTGACAGATCTTACTTCACAATATGTTTGATTTAAGACACATGAATTAGAAAAACTATTAAGTTATTACATTTTAAATGCAAAGTTGATTATGCAGTTGGATAACTGCTGTATGTTTGTATCTAAACTGCTATCCTACCAATGTAATGCAGCAGCAAATAAAAACACAGAACAGACCACGGCATCATAAAAAGACAAACTATGAAAATATGAAAACACCAATTTTAGAAACAGATAGCTTATAGTAACTAATACTATAGTATTAGTTAGTTTGTAGTTTTTGTAAAACAAAAACTACAAAAAATGTACATGTTTCGCATTTTCTTTCTTTGCTACATTTTGCGAGAGAATGCATTTACATCCAAACCTTTAAGGCATTAAAGAAAAACTATCAGCTTCAAGAAAGGCTGCTCTACTTCAAATTTTACATCAACAAATATAAATAAAATCAAAGAATTTAAGAAAATGCATGTCAGCTCCTGCAGTAATCTCATAAAACAGCTTCCTTATCAGATTCCTAACAGGAACATGTGGAAAAAGTGGGATTTTGAAGGATGTGAAGAGTTTTAACTCGTAATAACTTTTAGAAGAGCCCGTCACATCATGCGTCTTACGTGGCAGTGTTGTTATCCTGACCTGATTTCAGAATAAACTACTGAATCTGCTGCTGCAGGACTCCTCTGGTCTGGAAATGAAAAGAAGATCTGTGTCAAACTTTCAGCTACATAATGAAAAGAATCTGAAATCTTTCAACGGATTCGTCACTGTACGATTGTTTAAAGATAAAAACGCGTGACCTTGATGAATAAAGATGAATGCACATATATTCTTAACCTTTCATTTTTCTCTTGGATTTATTCTATTTATTGACTCAACCAAGCAAGCGGCCAGTATGAGACTCTGGAGACTGCATGACCGAACCTTGGTAACTGCAGCCAACTCAACTAAACTCATCACATATTGAAATCTGAAACAGAAAACATCTCAGCACAAACCCAATTTTGTTCATCTCAAACCCAATTTTCACTTTTATATTAAACGGTGTCTGGACCGATGAGTTGACACGGCATTGCATATTTGCAAAATCAAATATTACCTTTCAGTTTTTTCTCATTCCACTACTTCAACTTCACTTGAGAGTAAACGGCGCTCTCCTCTGCTTCACGAGGCCTCCCTGTTGGGATGGTCACAACAACAACAACAAGGTTAAAACCAGTCAGCTGTTTTCTCCTGTTGCACATTAAATGTGCCTGGAACTCACTGGTCCTGTCAATGTCTTTCAGTTCAATGCGAGAGTACGTGACCTCTCTGGACTCATCTGCAGCTGAAACATTTAATGATTTTAGACGAGCCACAGCAGATCAGACTTTAACTTTTACACCTATCTTGCTTCAAAGATGTACTTCACCATTTCCTGTCGTTTCAGAGGCCTTGACTGACGCATAGAGATTGGTGTTATCTGCAGCAAAAGAGGGGAAATGTTTTTTTGTGCTGTCTTCTTTTTATGTAGATCTTAATACTTAAAGAACACATTCCTGTAACACGTTTCAGAGGGGAATTGGTAGAACAAGCTAAATTTAGTGGCTACATGTCATTCAGCAACGTTTGTTAAAGCTTTTGCAGCCATCACCAAGTCTAGCAGTAATACTGGCAGTCCAACATCATCAATCAAATCTATTACTACTGTTTCTGGTAGAAAAACATGGTGAATTAGTACCAAAAGAAGTAGCTGAGTAATAAAAAACCAAGAAACCCAAAAGTCACAACATGCATGCTACTGAGGTTAGCCTTTATCTAAGGAAGAAAACAGCAAATGTTGTGTAATGTTGGTTAAAATGGGTCCTTCCAAATATGGTTCACTACGGTTAAAATATTGAGATAAAAATGTACATAAGTTAGATAAAGTTATTTAGCAATAACTGGTAGAGAAAAACATGCTGTTTCTGAGGGAAAACAGACAGAAGAAGAGTTGTGGGAACAATAGTTTTACATTTTAATATTACTACACATTCAGAGAAAACTACCTTGATGTTTTAACCCCTTATTACAGTAAATGTTTGGCTTTGTAAGGAGAAACCAACTAATTAAGATGAACGTCAGCAATTTTATTTTTACCATTTTAAAAACAGTTAACTACCCAGCCATCGTAATGCAAACTTCAGACACTTAGCTTCTCTCCAACTTACTGGAGGACATTTATTCAAAGTTTAGGTGGCATGCATACGTTTCAAACTAGTTATCAACTTGTGTGAATCAATTAGAAGATCCACAATCAATTTAAGATCGGTTTTTATAGTGCATCATCAAAAGCAGAGTGAAACTGCAGCGTTAAAAACGCAAAATTAATGACATTCATGCAAATTGTGATTGTATGGAGATTTCTGTCTGGGATTGTTGTTAGATATTGGTGACTTTTGATCAACTCGAATGAATGAGGCGCTTTAAAACCATCACCAGTAATGTTAATGTAAATAGAAACAGGAAATATCAATGACTAAACACAAACATTGAAGCTCTGACCATGAGGAGGAGACCTGTACTCATGACCTTCAGTGTTGCTGACTCCATGGTTGGTGTCGGAGGTTTGACCTCTGCCCTCTGACTGCTTCGATCTGAAACATCATACATGCAATTAAATTGATGACAGTTTGAAAATTGTAGTTTAAAGAAAATAAAACCATGCTGCACTGACCTGATGCACCATAAACCTGTGAAAATATATTTTATATCACATTATTCCATTTTTTAAAAATTTATAAGCAACAATAAATATTAAGTAAAACAGTTGTTTAAGTTCATTATCTAAAAGATTTAGGGATTGAGGCTAATTTGCATCTGCAGGCATCTCTCTCACCTCATCTCTCTTTCTTAAAAAAAATGAATCAATAATATATTTCTGAAAAAGAAAAGGCGTCACCTTTGGACCGTCTGCAGCAGCACAACAGCAGCAGGAGAATAACGAAAACGATTCCGACAACTGGTCCAACGATCAACATGACAGAAAATGAAGGGCTGACAGGACTGGGTGCAGTTACTGGAAATGAGAAACATTAAAGAGGAATAAATGTTAATATGAGATAAACGTGACTTTAGGCTTGAACATGGAAAAAAATCAACATCACACCCTCAAAACGATCCAAAGAGTTCTCTTCAAACAACTAAATATTTTTTTTTTAAAAACCATTTAGTTTTCTTTCAGGTTTAAAACCTGAAGTTTTAAACCTAAATCCTCCTCACCTCTAACAGACATCCAGCTGCTTGGTGACTCTTTTCCTGAATGTTTACATTTGTAGAAACCTTCATCTGACTTTGACACTGCAGAGATATTCAGCTCCTCTCTGCTGTCATTTTGGATGAGTTTATCATTGTGATAGAAAAACACTTTGGAGAGACGATTTTGTACTTTATCTCTGCAGCTCAGAGTAACAGGATCTCCCTCAGTCACAGGATGAACAGGACTCACCAGGTTAACACCATTATAATAATTATCTGTAAAACAATCAGATAAAATTCAATTTTAGGCATTAGTGTCAACGATGAAGCTGTCATTAAATAAAATATTTTACATTCACATAAATTAGAACATATTTAAATTTCAGCCAAATTATCTACAGTGGATGTTTAAAAAATTAACTTATAAATAATTACTTATACACAAATGATCTTGTTCATTTAAGAATAACTGAATTTGACCGTCATGAAGTAAAACAGAACCTCCAGTTTCATAAAGAATCCATATGTTGGAAGTAAATGTTTACATGCAATCATCAAAATCATCATTTGATTTTATGTTATGATTCTTACTTTTCTAA